>OMMV01187520.1:0-11905 GCA_900302635.1 Chatrabus melanurus | reverse complement strand
AACTTTTGACCCCGTTACAAACTGAAATTGACCTTTGTCATCATTTTTGCTGTTTTTGCCCCATAACTCAATGACATTCAGTCATAGATAGTCCAAACTATACCTTTATGGAATCTTTATGATCAGGCAAATAATATGGTATATATTTCAATATGATTGGAGGATTTTTATATTTTGACCCCTGTGTAATCCTTCATTGACCCCTCATGGTCCTCACAGGTCAAATCCAACTTGGCTCCATAGCTGAAAATAAACCTTATGGTATGTACTAACTGTGGTAGAAATGTCATGCTTTTATGATAAAATACACAATTGTTATGGTTATCCACTGCACTAGAAGGCCATGTCATGGATTATGGCATCAGCCAAATGCCCTTTGCTGCCGATAGCAACTCAAACATGGTAGTTCTAAGAGATACTTTTTTGGCTGGAATGACATCACACTGGCAGACATCCCTGATGATTTCAATGATGTGGTGGCACTAGCCACATAAGTGGACCAATGTCTGCATGAGTGGTAACCTGAAAGAGACAAGTCTATTGCCATGGACAGATGGTCCGTCCCAGCCAGCATTTGCCAGCAACCATGTCACAGCACCCCCTGCCTGTATGGAGGAATCCATGAAGATCGGATGCTCCCGCCTGTCCCTGGAGGAACGTCAATGTCAAGTTCAACAGGCCCTCTGAATCTACTGCAGGAGGTTGGGTCACTTCATCGTTGCCTGTCAAAGACAAAGCTAACCTATAAAAGGAGGACAACCTGGTGAGCCGCTTGACTGTTTCATCCTCCCAGCTCAACCACTCATTCTGCACTCTTCTGCTGGCCCTCTAGAGGTGGAAGTCCTCATTGACTCCAGAGCAGATGAGCGCTTCCTTGAAGTAGCGCTGGCCCAGCAACTGGCCATGTCCTTGGAGTCCCTCAAAGAGCCACTGTGGGCAAATGCCCTGGATAGCTGGTTGTTGACACTGTTCACCCACAAGATTGCTCTATTACTGCTCCAGATGCCAGGTAATCACACTGAGCACCTGTAATTTCACATAAATTAATCCTCACAGCCCTGTTATGCTAGGCTTTCCTTGGCTTAAGAGACACAACCTGCACATTGAATGGGCTTCAGGCCAAGTCAATGGGTGGGGAACTCTGTGTTATGACTTGTCTGTTCCCTAATTCTGCTTTTGAGTCATCCAGATACTAGCAGATGACAGCCTGCCCCCCCGGATCTCTCTGGGGTCCTGCCGTAAATTTTTTTTTTTTTTGGGTCTAAAGGAGGTTTTTAGTAACAGTGGAGCCACCTTTTTACCACCTCACAGAGATTATGACTGCACCATTGATCTCCTCCCAGGCACTTTGCCACAAAAGGGCTGGCTGTACTCACTGTTGGGCCCCAAGAATCAAGCCATGATGACGCACATTCAAGAGGAGTTTGCTGCAGGCATCATACATCCTTCACCTCCTGTAGGAGCTAGATTTTTCTTTGTGCAGAAGAAAGACAAGTCTCTTCGACCCTGCATCAATTACTGTGGCCTAAACGAGATCCCCATTAAAAAAAAGGTACCCACTTCCCCTCCTATCATCCCACCTTTGAGATTCTTCATGATGCTACCATTTTTACTAAGCTTGATCTGAGAAATGCTTACCCTTCTGAGAAAACCTTACCTGAGAAAACCTTCCCCACTGCCTGAGCAAGCATACTGGCAATAGTGGTGAGGAAAAGCTCCCTAGACATTTTTGTGATTGGAGGAAGAAACCTCAAGAAGACCAGACTCAGAGGTGTGAGCATCTCCTTTGGCCATACTACCTTTGACAAAAATTGAGTAAGACAAAACACAAAAAAGAGTTGTCAAACATGGACAGACAGGTGGTGAACTAAGCGTCGTTAAACATTATGAACATTATGAATATTTGGTGATATCTTTAGGACTGATCGGTGCTCTAACTGTGCTCCAATGTTTAGTTAATGACGTTCTCAGAGACATGCTAAATGGGTTTGTTTTTGTATGTTTGGATGAAATTCTAATCTTTTCCAGAGATACGAGTGAGCATGTCAGCCACGTCAGACAGGTTTTATAGCAGCTGTCAGAGAACCAGCTTTTTTATCAAAGATGAAAAGTGTGAGTTTCACCTCATTTGTCTCCTTCTTGTGCTTCATTTCCATGGGTAAAATTAAGATGGATCCTGCTAAGGTTAGTGCAGTTTTGGATTAGACTACACTTGAAAAATCACAAACAGTTCTCTCTCTGCCCCTTTACATGCGCTCACTTCCATCAATTCCAAATACCAATGGTCTGAGGATCCCGAAGCAGCCTTTCAGATGCTCAAACGGCATTTTTCCTTGGCACCCGTGCTGCCATGCCTGACCCAACACACCAATTTATTGTTGAGGTGGACACTTTTGATGTGGGAATAGGGGCGGTCCTTTCACTGCACTCTTCTGAGGATAATACGGTTAATCCATGAGCTTTCTCTTCTAGAGAACTGCCCTTAGCAGAGCAGAATTATGATGTTGGTAAGCGGGAGCTACTAGCAGTTAAATTAGCACTTGAAGTGTGGAAATATTGGCTCAAGGGGACAAGCCAACCTTTTCTAGTGTGGACTGATTCTAAAAATCTGGAATACATCGTTCAACATGGTGTCTAAATTCTCGACAAGCCAGGTGTGCCCGTTTAAAAAAAAAAAAAAAAAGGTTAAATTTCACCCTTTCCTATTGTCCAGGCTCCCGTAATATTAAACAAGACACTCCATCTCATCAATTCTCCACCAATGACACACCCAAAGAAAGATACAACATCCTGCCCCCTATCTGTGTGGTTGATGCCATATCCTGAGAGATCGAGGAGCAGGTCAGATGGGCACTGGAAGGGACCCTGGACCCTGATGCACAGTCTACCTCTGGATACTGTTTCCAACAGTTTATTTCCAGGTTGTGGAGGGAGTTTTGCAGGTGGATCAGTCCCTCACTCAGTCTGTCCTCAGGGTATTACCACGAGATCAATGGCCAGACAAAGCAGTACAACCAGGAGCTGGAGACGGTCCTCTGCTGCCTGGTAAAAAGGCATCCTTCCCAGTGGCTGCAGAAGTTAATGTGGGTGGAATACACCCACAATTCTCCTCCCATCTCTGCTACTCGTGTACTGTTCTGCTGTGCCTAAGGTAACCAGTATCCACTCTTCCCTGAGTTGGAGCATGAGTTAGTGGTACCCTCAGCCTGTGCCTTTGTTCGCCACTGCCACCTCACATGGCATAGGGCTCGGCTAGCCCTGCTGCATTCCTCGCTGGGATACCAGCGAGCGACTAACAGGCATTGCTCCGATGCGGGACCTTCCACTCTTAAGGTCCCATGTAGAAAGTTAGCTCCTCCTTTCATTGGTCTTTTGCCCATCTCTAAGGTTATTAGTCACTCTGCTGTTCGTCTTGCACTGCCCCGCACTCACCACATTCACACCACCTTCCATGTGTCTCTTGTGAAACCCATCAAGTGTATTCTGTTGGTTTTTCTTGGGGCCCCCGCGCAGATTGTGGATGAGGCCCTGGACTACATGGTCAAGTGTCTTCTTGCTGTGTGTCGAAGGAGTTGGGAGCATCAATTTTTAGTTGATTAGGAGGAATACGACACAGAGTGCTTCTGGGTTTCAGCTAATAACATCCTTGATCCCTCTCTTATCCGCAAATTCTTCCGGACACATCCAAGCGTTCCTGAGATTTCTGTTGATGTCCTTTGAGGGGAGAGGTACTGTCATGGTCACACTCAAGTCTGTCTGTTCCTTTTCACTTCCAGTGTTACTTTTATTTTGACACCGCTTCTTGATGGTTGTTTTGGTGGCTTTCTTCCTGTTCCCTCTCACTCCTGTTCGCCATCACAGTGATTGCCCCACCCTTGCGCATTGAACCTCCCTTCTCTTTCTCTTGGCGCCAGACCATCTTGCTCCCCCAAGTCTTCTCACGATCCGCTTCCTTGTTTGTTTCCAGTTGCTGACATTTGCTGGTATTGCATTTTCTAAGAGTTTTGCCTGCTCATTTTTTGGATCATCTGCCTATGATGAATGCCTAAGTACTGACCTTTTGCCTACTTTTTTATGATGTAAAGCAGGTGAAACTGCATGGAAAAGCCAACCATTTTTATAATAAATATTACAATAGATATTACAGTAGTTGTTGCACTACTGCAATGGTAGCTGACTTTCCCAAGCAGTTTCACCCACTTTTGCAAGTTAGGATTGCACATATTAGGGTGGCACCTTTGATGGAAAAGTCATATCATGATTATAATCGGGGATATTGTGATTAACTCAGCCACCTGGGATGCACAAGCCAGTGCATTTTGAGTGTCAGTCCCAAGCTTGGATAAATGAGTAGCATTGTTACACGAAGGGCATCCAGTGTAAATTTTGCCAAACCAAACATGTAGATCACAAATCAAATTTACATTTACAGTGGTGAGGGAGACAGCTAGGAAGATACTTGGTTTGACACTTGGACAGAGGAAGGAAGACAAGGGGACTTGGTGGTGGAATGAAGAAGTACAGCAAAGTATATGGGGGAAGAGCTTGGTGAACAAGAAATGGGACAGTCGGAAAGTTGAAGAGAGTAGACAGAAGTACACGGACATACAGCGCAAGGTGAAGAGAGATGTGGCAGAGGATAAGAAAAAGGTGTATAGCAAGCTATGCCTGAAGTTGAATACTAAGGAAGAAGAAAAGCATTTGTACTGATTGGTCAGACAGGTCAGCAGCAGGTTAGGGTGATAAAGGATGTAGATAGAAATGTGCTGACAAGCAGGAAGAGTGTTTTGAAAAGATGGAGGGCATACTTTGAGGACCTGATCAAGGATGAAAATGAGAGCGAGAGAAGGCTGGATGATGTGCAGAGAATGAATCAAGTATTGGGATAGTCACAGAGATGAAGAAAGCAGACAGTAGGGCAAGGTGCTGGATCGTAAGGTGAAGAGAAATGTGGCAAAGGCCAAGGAAAAGGCACATATCGAGCTGTATGTAAAGTTGAACATTAAGGAAGGAGGAAAGGACTTGAAGTGCAACAGCTTGGTATAGGAAAGGCAGTGGGTCCAGATGACATGCCAGTGGAGGCATGGAGATGTTTAAAAGACATGGCAGCAGAGTTTTTAAGTAGCTTGTTTAATAAAATCTTGGAAAGTGAGTGAATGCCTGAGGAGTGAAGAAGAAGTGTACTGGTACTGATTTTTAAGAATAAGCATGATGTGCAGAGCTGTAGTAACTACAGAGGCATAAAGTTGGACAGCCACAGCCATGAACTTATGGGAAAGAGTAGTGGAAGCTAGGCTGAGAAAATAGGTGAAGCTCTACATGTAACAATAGGGTTTCATGCCGAGAGAGCACTACAGATGCTATGTTTGCTCAGATCGTGTTAATGGAGAAGTATAGAGAAGGCCAGAAGAAGTTGTATTGTGTGTTTGTGGATTGAGAGAAAGCTTATGACAGGGTGCCAAGAGAAGAGTTGTACTGTATGAGGAAGTCTGGAGTGGCATAGAAGTATGTGAGGATGGTGCAGAGTATGTATAAGGACAGTGTGACAGCAGTGAGATGCACATTAGGAGAGAGGGATGCGTTCAAGATGGAGGTGGGACTGCACGAAGGATCGGCTCTGGGCCCTTTTTCGTTTACACTGGTGCTGGACAGGTTGATGGATAAGGTCAGACAGGATTCACCATAGACTAAGATATCTGTAGATGACATTTTGATATGTAGCAAGAGTAGTGAGCAGATTGAGACTCATCTGGAGAGGCGAAGATACGCTCTGGAGAGAAGGGGAATGAAAGTCAGTAGGAGGAAGACGGAGTACATGTGTGAGAATGAGAGGGACCTTTCATTGACCATATTAAGAGAGAGCAGTCTCAGGATGAGTTCTAATTGCATCACATCGTGTTGTATTACTTGTAACACTTGAGGTAATTTGTTATTATGCTGTCAACTGTATGCCTTACTGGGTCTCTGTTCTTGCTTTGTGTTGCACCTCCCTGGACCTCACTTCCTTGCAGCACAGTGGAATAGTGAAGTTGCAACAAATAGAGGTGGTGAGGGTAGATTATTATAAACACTTGGGGTCAACTGTCTAAAGCAATGCAGATTGTGGAAGAGAGGTGAAGAGGAGAGTGCAGGCAGGGTGGAGTGGGTGGAGAAGAGTGGCAGGAGTGATTTGTGATAGAAGGGTGTCTGCATGAGTGAAAGTAAATGTTTAAGATGGTAGCGAATGAATTACAATTCTAACAGGGGTATAAACAGAGCAAAAGATATGTTGTTAGCAGAAAGGTTAGAAGTAGTCATTAATGAAATGTCCTGTATTTATCCACCATAGTTTTGAAACAGTGCAGGGTTCCCACTTTTATATATATAAAAAAAAAAAAATTCCAGGATCATTCCAGCACATTTTCCAAGAGTTTTTCCTGACATTTCAAGACAGCAGTTGTCTTATGCGTGGGAACCCTGACAGTGACTGCTAAAAAACTACTTTTTAAAT
Organism: Chatrabus melanurus; assembly: GCA_900302635.1. Classification (NCBI taxonomy): domain Eukaryota; kingdom Metazoa; phylum Chordata; class Actinopteri; order Batrachoidiformes; family Batrachoididae; genus Chatrabus; species Chatrabus melanurus. The sequence goes on along the minus strand of OMMV01187520.1, from coordinate 5,415 downwards.
TTCGATTATTTTCAACCATTTTCAGAACCGCATTGTGACACAGTAGTTGAGGTTACATTGAATTTGTAGAGATTATCAGATTCTAATGAGAAAAGTGAGCCCTAGAAACAAAATTTCAAACATCTACAGGCAGAAGTTGTAAAATAATAAGAGTTCAAAGGTGGATGAAACAGTATCATATATATATATATATATATAACACCACATTAAACCCTGATGGCATTGTTGCAATACTGGGTTGTTCTTATTCAGTGACACTCTACAGAGTTACAACAGGCCCTCATGTTTGGAATGGTTACAGCAAAAAGGGTTATCCTGAGGGAAATCAGCGTCCCCACCTTGTTGTAAAATATGGTGGAATGATATGGTTTCTTGTTTATATCTTGAAGAACTGCGTTATATGTCAGATACTCACCGCAAATTTCCCAAGATCTGGGGACCTTTCATTGACCATGGACCTTTGACTCTGAAAACCTGCGGACATTATTTTCAGAGTCAAAGGACTCGAGTACACAGATACATGCTTGTATCTTTGCATGAGCTGGCAGTTTTCGTCCTTTTTATTGTTCGGTTTTTATTTGTCGTTTGTTTGTACATGTTCTTGTTGTTATTGTTAACTAGAAAAACCCTGAAATAAAATTTTAAAAAAGGTGGATGAAAATGCGTTACAAAAAAAATTATAAAAATTTTGATGTACTCTACTTCAAAAATGGTTGCATGACCTGAAATTTGAGATTTTCCCATAAGATTGATAGGCGTGCACCTGTGAATTTTTTCAGATAATTCTGAGAGTGACCCAGGAGACTCTGGTTGATTTCTTATAATATAACCCTCTTATGGGTTTTTTTTTGCCGTCACTTTATAGTGGTTTCAGATAAGTGCTGACCTCTTGGTGATACGAGCTGGCTGCTGCAGGATTCGGTCCAGCTCCATACCATCACTGTCCAGCAGTCGTCTGAGAGCAATGTCAGCCAGCTGACCTATGACCACAAAGGTCTCATCAATGTTGAGGAACATAGAGAAGTCCCTCTGCCGCTGCCGCGTGCAGATCCGGATTGCCTCCGTCATCAAGCCGGTGGAGACCCTCTCCAATCGCGTTACCTCCACCCAGGGAATCATAAACTTAACTGGAGAACAAAGAAGAGAAGTATCAGATTTCCATTTCTACCGACTGCCTGCATTTCATAGAAACTTCTATCGCTTAAAACTGTCATATGAACACAACTTGTGTCTCATTTATCAAGTAAATTTTTCTAAAAGTAACGCAAACAAATGCAAACCTAGTTTGTTATCCCTTACTGTGCAAGAGGCCCACACAGAGGATATCAAAACCACTCGTCCTTCATGTTTGGTATGATGTTAGTACTTATCCCTGCTGCCATGTTTTGGACTACATCAGCAGATGCATAAACAATGTCACCAACCTAAAAGTAATTCAAATCTTCCCGAATCAGAAGCCCTGGATGAACAGGGAGGTTCACCTGCTATTGAGGGCACGAGATAATGCTTTCAGATCAGGTTATGGAGAGGCCTATAGCAATTCCAGGGCCACCTAAAAAGAGGCATTAAGGAAGCCACGCATCAGTATAATGAACACACTGAGTCCCATTACAACAATGCAGATCGTCGTTGCATGCGGCAGGTGATTCAAGAGATCACAGGCTACAAACCTAAATCTACAGCAACATCAACTAATAATGTCAATCTAGCCAACAAACTTAATTTTTATGCATGGTTTGACCTCAACATGAGAGAACCAACTTCAAAAATAGTACCCCCTTCAGATAACCAGCTCCTCCACTTCTCTAGCAGTGACATGCTCATTGTACTCAAAAGGGTAAATCCAAGGAAAGCTGCTGGCCCTGATGATATTTCTGGTAGTGTGCTCCAGTCCTGTGCCGAAGAACTAGCCCAAGTCTTTACTGACATTTACATCCTGGCACTGGCCAAGTCAGTTGTTCATAAGTACTTGAAAACAACTACCATAGTTCCTGTACATAAGCATTCTGCGGTAACAGGTCCGACTGACTACAGGCCTGTCACACTCACCTCCATCATCGCCAACTGCTTTTAGTGATTTTATCTCAGCATTCAACACCATCTGTCCATCCATGCTGGTCACTAAATCATTTGACATTGGATTCAGTCCCTCAGTATGTAACTGGCTCCTGGACTTCCTGACTGAAGAGCTACAGTCTGTCAGGTTGGATAATCAAACCTCCACCATCCTAACTCTGAGTCCCGGGGTCCCACAGGGCTGTGTTCTCAGCCCCCTCCTCTATGCCATCTTTACCCATGACTGCAAAGCCCGACATGATAGTAACATCATCATTAAATGTGCAGATGACACTACAGTTGCCAAATAACTGGTAATGAAGAGTGTGTCTACAGGGAGGAGGTTGATTGCTTCGTAGCATGGTGCAAGGAAAACCATCTGGATATAAACACCAGGAAAACCAAAGAACTCATTGTGGACTTCAGAAAAATGAGAGCCAATACACACACCCATCCACATGCATGGGTCTGAGGTCGAGCGCATTTCCACCTTTATATTCCTGGGGGTTCACATCTCAGAGGAGCTCTCTTGGTCCACCAATACATCTGTTCTCATAAAGAAGGCACAACAACGACTGCTTTCTAAGTACACTTACAAAAGCCCAGTTTTTGCCAGGGATCCAGGTTAACTTCTATCTGTGCTCTATCGAGAGTATACTGCCCCACTGCATTACAGTGTGGTATGGGAGCTCATCAGTCACTGATAGGAAGGCCCTTCAGCGGGAAGTGAAAACTGTCCAGCACGTCACTGATGCCAAGCTCCCCCACATTGAGGACATCCATCGGACACGATGTTTTTCAGAGGGCGTGGAGTATTATTAAAGACCCCTCACACCCTAACCATAAACTGTTCATAAAATTACCCTCTGGGAGGCATTAAAGAAGCCTCTGCAGTCACACCAATATGCTGAGGAACTGCTTTTTTTTTGTGCTCCAATTAGGGTCTGTGCGCTTAAACAGTCAAATACGGTATATGTGTGTGTGTGTGTGTGTAAATTTTTTATGCATCTGTAATACCTGTAAGCCTAATTTTCTCTTCTGGTTTCATGGCAACCATATTTGTTGTTGTTTAAGTACTTGTACTTTTTTAATGACAATAACATTGAACCTACACTAACACTGTATAATGTCGTAGCTTATGTTCCCTCACAATGCAAGCACAGTCCTGGTCAGAATTGTTGGTACCCCTAGATTTTATGTACACATTTTTAAAATATGGTCAGAAATAAATGCAACAAACCAATTCTGTATCATCAAAATATGTTTAAAAATGTCCAAAGTTATTTGACAACAACAACACAAAATGCTTTCATAAAGTGAAACAAAAAATACTGACATAAAATGTATGCTGGATACAGTTATTGGCACCCTTTGATGAATTTACAGTAAATCATCACTTTTACAGCCAGTTTTCTTTCGACAAGTCAGGGGATGGATACATGAACATTTCCAAGTCAATGAATATGTCAGACTTCATTTACATCAATCTTTAAGAAATACAAACAGTATGATGCTGTATGATAAATCTGTCTGGAGGAGGCAGTTCTCAAAAACTGAGTTACCTTTCAAGAAGGAGACTAGTGAGGGAAGCCACCAAGACACCCAGGGCAACTCTGAAGTTGTCCTGGGTGAGTTGAAGTTATAAGCATCTGTGGCTGTGATTGGAGAAATTACGCATAGTGCAACTTTTGTCTGTTGCATCAAAACTCACAGCCTCACAGTGGAGTGGAGTAGAGATTTTCATACAACAAAACAGATCAAATCTAGGCTTCCATCTCCCATGTGCCTTCTGGCAAACTGTAGCTGAAATTTCACATCTTTTTAAGAAAATCCTCCTCTGTGCCAGTCCATCATGAAACTCTATAACTGGTGATGCAACAGTTAAAATTACACTGTACACAGTTTCTACAATCACATTCACAGACACTTATAACTTCTTCAGAGTTGTCATGGGTGTCTTGATGGCTTTCCTCACTCATTTCCTTCTTGAAAGATCACTCACTTTTTGAGAACTGCCTCCTCCAGACAGATTTACCATACACCACCATACTGTTTGTATTTCTTAAAGATTGATGTAAATGAAGCCCAAGACATATTCAGTGACTTGGATGATTTTGATAATACAAAATTGTTTGCATTTATTTCTGACCATATTTTAAAATGTGTACATAAAATATAGGGGTACCAGCAATTCTGACCACAACTGTAGTTCACATCATCTGAGTCTCCCCAAGTAACCACTCATTTGAAGAAATAAATTACATAAATGACAAGAAATTAATTGTTTGTACTTGTCATAATAAGTTTAAAATTCAACACTTTGTGGTAGCAGATAAAAAAAACAGTAGCATCTGATGAAAAGATAAGCTTGATGTTTTTTGCAGTTCAGGAAAATACAATTCCCAGCCACTGTTTGAGAATTTGCAGTACATTAATAAATGGCAGGAAAAGACTCCAGCCGAGTTTAATGTGAAAATCAGAAGCGTGACTCTGGTGAACAGACCTTCCTTCCCCAGCAGGAAGAAGTAGAAGGCCATGTGGTTAATGCTGAGGAAGAGGAAGCCTTGTCGTGGCACCCGACCCTTCCAGCAGCAGCAGGAATAGTACGTCACCAGTTTCTCTGATGATGGAAGCCCAAAATGCAGCTCGAACTTCAGAAGCGCCTCCCGGAACTTCTCTGGTTCCTCCTCCTGGGCGGCCTGGCGGCCCCAGGCCTCCTCTGCTATTAGACCCTACAGAGAGAAGAGGAAGTACAGAAGACAGAAAGAGAAGAAATAAATGCAATGCTTCTCAATATTCTCTCAGGAGAAAATAAGGAAGGAAATTCCAGGAGAAAGAATAATTTACATTAAATTGTTCCTTATTTAAGCCATGTGAATTACTTGTTCTTGTCATCAAATAACATACACTGAGGTCATTACCTCCGCCAAGGACGTTATGTTTTCGGTTGCGTTGGTTGGTTTGTTTGTTAGCAACTTTACGGAAAAAGTTCTGGACGGATTTTCATGAAATTTTTTTTTGCTAATAGCCCTGGATCGATGGAACAAATGATTACTTTTTGAGAGTGATCCAGATCATATTCTGGATTCAGGAATTTTTTTAAAATCCTGAAAATCCCCATCTCTCATCATTGGTGAGATTTAAAAAAATTCATATCTCCATCAATTCTTGCGCAATTAATATGAAATTTGGTGGAGACATGTAGAGTGGCAACCTCTATCACCATAGTAAACTAGTAAACTACATCCAGAAGAAAACTGCCATTATGGAAATATCGTTTTTCATGCATAACTTCCAAACAGATCATATCAATGTGATTCCAAGGACTCGTGCCCGGTTTTCAGGGTCACAGACTCCAAA
>OMMV01187515.1:0-14344 GCA_900302635.1 Chatrabus melanurus | reverse complement strand
ACTATACTACCAGCTCTAAGAAGCACTCAAACTGCCCAGCATCCCACCATAATCAGTATGATGTATTACAAGTACCATTTAAAGCTAGTGAATTAAAACCAGGACACGCTTTAATTATCTAATAATATTTAATCGGCATATTTGCATATTCTATGCAATAATCTCTTATTATGAAGTTGTTAGTTTATAAATCAGGTTACGAATGCAAATGCACACTCCACAATAGAAAAAAGTGTTCTGGTTGTTTACCAAAAGAGAAAAGATTCCAGTGCTGCTTCTTTTCTTAGCCTAAGTCTGTGGTTCCCAAGCTTTTTTCTTTGGAGCCCTCCTACTTTTAGCTAAAAAAGGCTGAGCCCCGCCCCCTCCCTTACTGGATTTATTGTCCAGAAAGTGTTATATATTATGACTTTATTTTAAACATGTGCACTTGCAATTTTGACAACCTCCGAACAGACAAAACCTTGCCCACCCCCTGTAATCTTTGGTCGCCTCCTGTGGAGGGCTCGGACCCCAGGTTGGGAACCATGGGCCTAATTATGTAAATCAATCAGGGCAAAATGTTCTACTCACATCCCTGTTCTCTCCAGCTCAGGCCCTGTGTGTTGTGCCTCCCCCTTGTCCACCTCTCCTGGTGGAGGCACAATGCCGTTGGGCTGGGTTGGATTCTTTCGCTTCAGCTGCAGGTAAAAAGACAAGAAAATATATTGTGACTTCAACGCATTCCCCTCTTCGCCCTGCTGTCATGGCATTTCATATCCATAAGGGGGCGCCCTCAATGTGACTCTGCTGCTGTGAAACCCCCCCACACACACACACACACAAAAGACAAAAAGAAAAAAGCTGAAAGCGTGAAATTCAGGAAGACAAAAATTCAGAATTTCAAGATTCCAAGAATCAAACCATGAGAATAATGCCAATAAAACATATTTGTATCCAAGATTAACACTTTCTCAAGTCCTCCATAGTTTTTATGACTTGCTGCCTTTAGGATACCAAGCATGACTTTTGTACTGGACACTAAATACTATCTTTGTACTTTGTATATACAGCATATTCAGCACGTACTGTTAGTACGCTAGTTACTGACTAGTACAGTGGTGGATGTAATTTCTACCAAAAGCTCTCATGAAAATGTATTGACTTTGTTGTCGGCCAAAGACCTAGATGCATTATTCAACAAGACCATGATACAGAATTTGAGGAAACGAAGCACCCACTTGAGATGGGACATTCTTGGGTGGCTCAATCCGGATCGTGGGGTCCCATTCTCCAGGAGGGAGGACAGTAACCTGATCGAGGAACTCGTCTATCCCAGACAGTAGATCTGTTCGGTCTTTGGCTTTGTACGCCACATCATGGAAGATCTATAAAGTTAAAGTGAAATGTCTCTGCAGTGACGCGTGTTACCAAAAAAGGCAAAAATGTACCACATTTCAATACAGCAAAAGATTAATTCACCATGTTGCGCTTCACCCCCCCTCACCTCATCAGTCATTAGTGTAGCCATGGATCTCCCAATCTCATGGTACTGAGCCCCTTTCCCATGAGGACCCAAAAGCAGGAAGAGAAACCTTTAGAAGAGAGACACAATCATGCAATCAGGTCCACGGTGTAACTGTTTTTAGACTATCATACAAAAGGAAACATAACAATGAACAAGTAGCACTTTAACTGGATAGAGGTCACAAATATGTGTGAGGAATTCCATCAAAAAACAGACACATACTTGAAGAAAACAGCCCCACCACCAGCCTCAAGCCAAGCTTTTTGTGTTATCCATTAATTATAGACGTGTGATTCTTACATTATCATTCAGCACTTAACGTACCTGGTGGGCACAGGGACCTCAGTGAGGCCAGTGATGAGGACTGCAGGGGACAGTCGTACAAAGGCAATTATTGGCTTCTCCAGGAAGTCAACCTCGCCAACCAACACATTGGAAGCCTCAGCGCCCGGCGGGATCTTCTTCATGAAATTCATGTCCACCTAAATCCAACGGAACCAATCAAAGTGAGGACTGAAATATTCACATGAATACTTAATGGAGGGAATGATTTGAAGGAAAAAAAAATTGAGAATAAATAAAAAAAATAATAATAATTACAAGAAGGATGACAGGCAATGGCACACAAAGGCAGAAGTAAGTGGTGGGAGCTTGATGGGATTGATACTATCAAGTGTCATAAGCAAAATTAACAGAACACTGTAGTACTGAGCACATGCCGTCACAGCATTTCTTATACTGCCTGAATACATACGTTGTGTAAGCTAAGCATAATAAATTACAAAAAAAATGAATCCCCATCTAGAAAAGGTTGGTTTGGGGCATGGTGGCACCATGGTAGTGCTCTTGCTTCCAAACAAGAAGGCCTGGGGTTCAAAGCCCACCCGTGCCTCAATCCTCTTGTACATCTAGAGTCACGAAAGGGCATCTGGCATAAAACTTGGCCAAATACGCATTAAGATCCATACCGGACCTGCTGTGATGACACCAGTCAAAATGGGAGCAGCCAAAAGAGATGTGATCTAAAAAAAGATTGGTTTGCCATTCCTCTTTTGCACCTCATGAACACCAGACATTTTTAGCAGACAAACTACTTATGGTTGTCTGCCATTTTATTTAATGGAGGGGGTAAGTACAAAATGGGAAGGTGAATGGAGACCATACACGGAAAGAATGTTCCAGGCTAAAGCCAATTGCATAACTAAGGACCTTTACTTTGCTATTCAATTTCTCAATAGCAAAGTGTAAAAATGATTGAAGGGGTCTCCTACTGATCACAGGACCACAGGACAAAAGCTCATGTGATGGTTCAAATGTCACTAGAAGAAACAGATGACCTCGGCGTCCCTGCCAACATAACGGACTGTTCCGGTGCTCAGTACTGTGGTTAATTTTGTTGCTGGAGCCGACACTGCTGTTTTGTCTACTAACCCCCACTTTAGATGGCCTCCTGTCTGCTAACTTGCTACCGTCCAGGTTGGCTGGGACAGAGTTCGGCGAAACCAATGGTCCTGAGAGGAAAAGATGGAGAGAAGGAGTAGAGACGCCAGTGGTGATGGACACAGTGAGTAATTTTAAAAAAAGGAAACCTGATATACAAAAACTGGTTGAGTATAGTTGTGTGGTTGACAACAAATATTATTTTAACAGCGATTGACAATTACTTTATGCCATGTGCTAAACAGTGTACCGGTCAAAAGTTTGGAAACTGGATTCTAAATTAAAGTCCATATTGAAATGCATTTCTTAATTGTTTGTAATGACTATACTAAAGGACTAAACACTAATATATTATTTATATAAAACAGAATAATTTATCGACCATTTCTTCTGAGAGTATTGGTGTGGAATGATCCTCCAGATGTATGCTGTGTGGATGGCTAGGATCCAGCAACTGGATGGGCGTGGACACACTGAGGACCTTCTTGGAACTAAGGGCTCATCGACTGCATAATATGTCGATATATGCAGGGTTTCACTGGTGTGGCCGATCTTCCACGATGTCACTTAAGAATCAGGCATGCCGGGGGTGATGACCACTCTGTCACAGGTTCATGACTACATGTTGCAGATGTGCGCGCCACATTCGCGCGACTGTTGGCGATGTGTCGCGGGGTGAAAAAAATCAGTCGCAGAACGTATTCTGGACATCTTCAAAATACGGTGAAAAAACAAAACAAAAAAAACATTCAAAATGTGACGACTTGTGCGACTATAAAATGCGGCAACTGGTTTTAAAGAAGCGTACCACAGCGGTACCACTGTGGGACACAGAGTTGTGCATGTTGGCATACGTAAAACATTTGCACCACGTGTGTACGGCAGTGGCACACACGTTTTGCAAGGTTTCATGTTCTATTAATCTTGTGCTGTGCTTTTTGTTTTTGTCTTGTTCAAACGGCCGTACCGGATGGTCACCCCACTGAGACAGACTTGCTTAAGGTTTCTTCCTGTAAAACCAAAATATGCTGAGGGACTTTTTCCTTACCGTTTTATTTATGTGTAGAGTAGGGCTGTACAAAATTCAGATTGAATTGAGAATGACTCTTGAATTTCAATTCAATTCTTGAATTTCAGTTGAATTTTGAACTGAGGTAGCAAACAGAATGCAGAATTACAATTCTAAATGTCTGAATTGCGCACAGCCCTGGTGTAGAGCTTTGAGGTAACGTGTTATTTGGCACTGTATAAATAAATTGAGTTGAATTTGTTGAAAATTAAATTGTGGAAAGGCCTTAAAATGCCTTTCCACAAGTTAAATTTCAATATGAATAATTTTTCAAATAGTAAAGCATGATGTTGTTACGTCAAATGTCTTAAATATGAGAGGTTTTTTTCAACACTTTATTTTCCAAATTCTCATGACTTTACTATTATTTTAAAATGTGACAATGGTATAGTACCAGGCAAAAGTTTGGGCACACCTTCTCAATCAATGGTTTTTCTTTATTTTTATTACTTTCTACATTGTAGATTAATACTGAAGACATCAAAACTATGAAGGAACAGATATAGAATTATGTTCTTGCCATAATATGGATTAGAACAGTAGTCGAATAGGGCTATTAACTGTGTACCAATCCTACCGCTGCACAACACAACTAATTGTCTCAAACACATTAAGGCAAGAAATTCCACAAATTGACTCTTGACGAGGCACACCTGTTAATTGAAAACCATTCCAGGTGACGACCTCATGAAGCTGATTGAGAGAACGCCAAGAGTGTGCAAAGTTGTCATCAAAGCAAAAAAGGTGCCCACTTTGAAGAATCTAAATCATAAAACATATTCTGCTTTGTTTAATACTTTTTTTTTACTACATAATTCCACAAGTGTTCCTTCGTAGTTTTGATGTATTCAGTATTAATCTACAATGTAGAAAGTAATAAAAATACAGAAAAACCATTGATTGAGAAGGTGTGTCCAAACGTTTCATTGGTACAGTAGAAGTAAGGAAAATGTCTGGTGTTTCCAAACTTTTGAACATTAGTGTATATTCTGCTCATTTTTAAAAATCTGAGGCGAGTTCAGGTGTTCATAGGTTTGTGATATAATACTACAGATAATTATTAGTTATCAATTAATTTAGTGTTTTGCTTGAAACCCTCTGGTACTGAATAGTACAGTGAACTGAATTCTCCTTCCATATCAAGTTCACATCACAGTCTGTTGAATGGTTAAAAAGTGATTCAGTGAGGCCCGTTTAGGTTGAATTCATTGACAATTGAATGTGTTAAAGCTGTACACTTCACCACATCTTATGTGAATTGACACAGGAAACGCTAGCACTTGAAGTGACATGAAGGTGGGGGATGAAATGAGAAAATAATGCATTTCAATCAGAGAATAGCAAATTTATAGCCTCCTGCAGCCATTAACATTTTTCCTTCTTTCTGCGTTTTCAACATCAACACATTCCTCACTGCCCTTTGAAGAAGAAACCAATCTAAATTCATACAACATATATTCAGAAACTCGTATGCAATTAAACGTTGTGCAGATTCTAACATTATGCACTCTGACCAGTGATCCGTACCCTTGAGTAACCCCGGTGGATACCGGGTAGCTGGGACTGGTGAACAGGAGCATGAGTGCTCACATACCCAACAAAGCCTCTTGGAATAAGGGAAGGATTAGCTTGGGTTGCATCCGCCAACACACTTCATTCAGGAAGACTAAGCCCAGAATGCTCACCCAAACCAGCCCTTTAAATAGTGGTGCCACAGCTCGATCTTATTCATGTGCAAGCAACCGTTACACATAATCATGTAAAAATGGCATTGTACAGTTCTTCCTACTATTTAAAACATGCAACACAAAGACTGACGTAGCGTACAAGCAGCTGTAACAACTGACAAATTTCATCCAGTTACTGCTTAATGATGGTCTTTTATTACAAGTAACACTATAAATGTGTATAATTCATGGAGATGTGCAAATATCGGTCAAAAATTGTACATTTAAATGAGCGCAAGTGTTGACTGTAAAAATTTGTATCCTGTAAGTCAGACTACAACAGACTCACAGAACAGCTTATTTCGCTGCAATGTGAAAGCTATTCTAAACCAACATGGAACAATGCAGATTTTTAACAACCTCCATTATGCAACAAAGTGCATTTAACAAACTGTGATGACGAAGACCTGATGTATGCTCCGTCTAATCAGCATGCAAAACGTTTCCTCTTGGGAAATTCTGTACATTTTCCAAACCGGGGTATAATTACAGCGGCTCCACAGCTATATTGAGACCACGTAACCTTTCAGCTCCTGCCAAGTAATCGCCGGTTCTAATGACCCATACTTTGAAACGCAGCCATTCCAAGAATAAGACACACACCCACACATGCAAACGGTCTATAAATAAAAGGGACGAGGCTGGTCTTGGAACAACAAAACGTCACTGTAGATGCCGACTTGGTAGTGTGTACCGTCACACACACACTTTGGTCTCAGGCTTATATTCGTCATTGCTTCCTGGAACACATTGCCCTCACTACTGCTCTCAATCAGGTAAAAGAATATTTATACTCAGAATTGATGAAGAGTAATGATGCAACGGGGAAAGCACAAGTTGAGCTGACATTTGTATCTGTGTATGTTTGAAATGGGGCAATCACTCTGGATTAAAAAAAAAAATCCTAAATCTCTTCAGCCAGAACCTAACATGCAACAAGTACTTAATGACGAGAGATATTCTAAGCCCATTTCAAAAATCAGTATCAGGGTATTTTTACAAGTAAAAAAGGTTTAATGCATTTTCTTATGCATTGTATTGTGGCTGTGCCTGAACAAGAAAGCCACACACTAGAGCGTTGAACTTATTTTTGACAGGCATTGCTGACCGAATCAACTGCAGAGCAGCTCTATTAAAAAAGAAGAAGAAAAAAAAAAAAAAAAAAGACGGCAGTCACAAGTTCCAATTAATAATACCCACACTGACAGTGAGTGTCAAACAGAAAGCACAGCAGCTTTGGATTACAAAAACTGCTCCTGTTTCAGTGACATTTTGCTGGTGACCCACAATGGACCACCAACTACGTTCAAAATTTTATACCGTGTTTGCACTTGAGATTAAAACTCTGTCCAAGTCTTCCTGACAAAACAAAGAAACATGAGCCACATTTTCATGATGCCTAACAATCTGTTGATAATCAGAATAGATGGCAATCCAAACAGAAACACATTATGTAACCACACTACTCAGAATGAAATAGAGCTGCAAAGATTAATTAACTATTTTGACAATCAACTAACCTTTCTGAGTAATTAACAAATAAAAATTCTCCATTTTCAGTTTCTTAAATGTGAATATTTTCTGGTTTATTTCACCAGTGTCTTTACTCCTATCTGGCAGTAAACTGAATATTTCTGGGTTGAGGACAGTTTGAAGGCATCATCTTGGGCTCTAGAAAACACTGATCAACATTTCTCGTCATTTTATGTACCTAACAACGAATCGATTAATCGAGAAAATAATCGATTAATCGATTATGAAAATAATTGTTAGTTGCAGCTCTAGAATGAAATGGCATAAAAATTTCATTCGGAATGAAAGGTGTAGTGTAAATCTTTGATAATCTCTTTGTTAGGAAACTATGAGCAATTCGGTTGGGCTTCCATTAGCATTTTTTTCACTGTGATCTCGTCTCTCGCTCTCTATATCATGCACAGCTGCCCAGTCAACATCCGTCTGGCTGGATTCACGTTAGCTGAAAGCAGCAGACAGTAAACTGGATGTTACATTGTTTTCAATGAGAGGAAAATTATGGCACCACTGGCCGTGAGCGCGGCAACAGTGCACTGCGACGGCACTTGCGTCAAAAGTTTTCAACTTTTACCACCTGCAGCAGCAACAACGACAAACCGGATGTTTTATCTTTAACGAGGAGAAAAGACGGGCTGCGATAGATTAACTATTTAAGTGCAGCGAGTCACCCCATCTTAATCAGGTAAATGTGAATAATTTGTGCGAAGCAACCATCAGAGCTAAAGTTTCCCATTTTAACAAAACACTGTGCAAAATGCTAAAACTGTTATATCTTGCAATTAAGTAAATTGGTGTCCATCTCAATACTGAAAAATGACTACATCTGACATCATCATCTAGTCTGCTGCTGTAGACGACAATGATTCTGCTATAATGACCAGTATGACGGGTTTTCTACCATCAACATGTGAAGGCAGCATTTGGCCGCTGATATTTAATGTGGGGACACTTCTGGTGGAGGCTCTGCTCTCAGGACAGCACGACTGTCAGACGACAGGAAGTAACAAAGAGGGGAACTTGCATAGGCTGCAGAGTGTAATGGAAAACTTTGGCCTTAGAAACCAAGTGAGGCCCTGGAATATGAGAGGGAATCTATCTTGGAACCACTGAAGTTTGTATTTTACAGCTGTGAAAACCTGAAAAATTTGCATGGAATCCTCATCCTGCAGAGGATTTTGGGTGTACAGTAAACGGTAAATAAATGTAGTAATGACTGCCACTGTTGTGACAACTTGTGTTCACTATCATAATACAACAGAACAGAATGCAACAGAACATTTGATCTTTTTTAGTTTACATATTTTTGATTTGCTTTTTAATGAAGTGCTTAATAATCAACTTTGATTATACCTTGAAGAATGCAAAGCTACTGTATGTAAACTTCTGACAACTGTAAACAGAGCAAATTATGAATTGAAAGTTTAAGAATAGAAGCTAAAACTGTACAAAGTAAACATACAGTAAACTTAAGCCAATAGTGCCGTACAGTCTAGGTGGAAAAATCTATGACGGTCTACAAAATAGTGTATACAATTCATTCATTTTCTGCCGCTTATCCGGGTCCGCATCATGGTGGCAGCAGACAAAGCAGCTCAGCCCACCCTTCCCTGTCCTTGGCCAAGGGCGCCAACTCTTTCTGGGGGATCCCAAGGCGTTCCCAAGCCAGTTGGGAAATCTAATCCCTCGAGCGTGTCCTGGGTCTTTCCCAGGGCCTCCTCCCAGTTGTGTCTGAAAGACCTCCCTAGGGAGACAACCAGGGGGCATCCTCACGAGATACCCGAACCACCTCAACTGGCTCCTTTCGCTACGAAGAAGCAGCGGCGGCGGCTCTACTCCGAGTCCCTCCCAGATAGTCGAGCTTCTCACCCTGTCCCTGAGTGTAAGCCCAGACACCCGACGGAGAAACCTCATTTTCGCCGCTTGTATCCGCGACCTTGTTCTTTCGGTCATTACTCAAAGCTCATGGCCATAGGCGAGGATAGGAGCGTAAATCGACTGGTAAATCAAGAGCCTCGCCTTCCAACTCAGCTCTTTCGTCACCACAATGGCCCGGTACAACGTCCGCAGGACCTCAGACGCAGCCCCAGTCAGTCTGTCGATCTCATGCTCCATCTTACCCTCACTCGTGAACATCTATACAATGAGTATACAATGATAAATATTATACAATGCTCTTCAGGATTATGACAAATTTGTGGCTACTTAAATAAATAGAATTTAAATTAATTCCTACCCTAATTTAGAATATCTAATTTGTGCACCAACATTGGAGGGAAGCAATAGAGAGCTTTCATCTTTTTTTAGGTTACATTAGGAACCACCCTGGCTGTGTCTCAATTCAAGGGCCACATCCTTGGAAGGCTGCGTTCTACGAAGATCTACGGAGGCCAAAACAACTGTTCTGAAATGAAACTGCTGGTCTAGCCCATAGAGCATTTTGCAATTGCGTCATTAGCTTATCCCAGCCCTTCTCCGTCGCCTAGCATCCTTGACAGCTGCTCATGACAAGCTAGCGTAGTGGGCGTAACCCGTAGTTTAGTTGCCGTTACTAGTACAGGTATTGAATTGTATATGTTGCTACACTGACAGAGGTACACAAATGTTTCACTTAATGTTGGCAGAAAAGGCAAAAATCAATATATTGCTATAGCAGATCAGCTTCCACCAGATCATCTACAGTATTTTATTTTGTAGCATTTGCATGCATTTCTTGTCCTGAGAGTGGAACCTCCACCCCACAGTGGAGGTCTGCAGCCAGACCATGTTGGCCCGGTTTGCACCATTATATAGCACAACTTCATAAATGAATGGCAGTGCATCATGTGTAAATTTTCCTTCTATTATTGCACACCTGTTCTTTAGACTCTCCTTCACACTCACCTTATTTGGAGGAGGAGGAGGAATATTGACGGGTGTCGTGAAATTACTCTGCACTACTCTCCTTTCCACCACATAGAGAAAGAGGAGCATGCTTTTCCATGCTGAAATTTCAGCAGAAAAATTCAAATTGAGAGAAGGTTACGCAGGTATGTCCATCTTCTAACTTGCAGAAGACAAACATTGTGAAAACCCTAGTGTACACATTTTATAATATTTATTCTGATTGCATTGACTGCAAGTGTTTCGTTCTCATTTATCCTGCAGGTTCAAATTTAGTGACTGGCATGATTTCATTCCCACTGGAAAGAAAAAAAACCCCTTCATGTAAATGATTAAAAGTCATTATAGGAAAAAGGTGATGCTGACTGTGTTTTGTATACGACGTCCCCATTAGCTGGAGATAGGCAGTTAAACCAGACAACACATTATTGGATATACAGTAAAATGCATTAAGGCCGATGGAAACGGACAAACCAAAATACTTTGGAAAACAGCCATGCCACTCCGAAAGAGGTGTAAAGTGGGGACAGGGCCAAGCAAGACTTAGGCAATGAGGAAGATCTTAAAAATGTGTAGGGAGACAAAGCGGTAGAGCTAGCTGAGCTGGGAGAACAACAAGGATCAAAGCTATTAGCAGGATAAGAATGGGTCAGTGTAATTAGACTGAAAATTGGATAAGCAAGAACTACGAGACATATAACAAGAGTGATGCCAAACACTTTGTGGGTTTAAAAAAAAAAAAAAAAACACACTGGGAAGGGTGTCTCAGCAAGCGAGCCTTGCTGTGGGTTATTGATGAGATGGCAGCACGGTTGGAGGGAGCAGCTTTCATGCTAGTGCTAGTGTTCTCTGTTCAAGCCGTGACTCACACTGGCAGGCTACACAGATATTTGCCTTCTAAGGGCACCGGCTCGGGGCCCTGGGATGCCAAGGACGCTCGCCGGCAGAACTCTGGCACTCTCCCATCTTCTTCAGCAGATACGAGCAGACTGTCATCATCGGGTGGAGATACCACCACCTCCGGGATGTCGTGAGGGCCAAGGCTCGATCCGTGGGTGCGCGGCTGACTTTGGGAGGAGCGCCGGCCGGTAGCGGGTGTGCTTTGAGGGGTGTTGAGGGGTGAGGGGCCTGTGTAGGCCCCATTGTTGGAAGAAGAAGAGGGCAGGAGGTGGCTGAGCAGGACGGAGACTCGGGACTCTCGTCTCTGGGACAGGTTGGTAACAGAGGAGGTTCCCCCTTGTTTCTGGAGAGAGAGACGAGAAGAGGACAGGCCCTCTCCTAATAGAAGAGACGATGGCAAAAAAGGGTGAGGAACAAGGGAGATAGAGACAAAGGGTAAAGAAAAAGAGGAAATGGAGCAGAAAGGAAAAATATATGAAGGAGAACATCACAGGAATGGTATCTAAAGGAGAAACAGCCAGAAAGGTTGAACAACAAGAGTGTGGCCGGGCTGTAGATTGAGATATGTACCTACATAAAACAGCAATAAAACGGGGGCAGAGCATATTAAGAATGTTTCAGTGAGAAAGGAAAGTTGGCCCCATTGAACTCCATCAAACCAATCACATTCCACGACTGAAACTCAGAGAGGCTCACATGCAGGAAATGATGAGTAAGCACAATGTCAACACGCATTAAGCACTCGTGCTTGTACAGACCTAAAGACCGTCATAAAGCCTAACGGTTCAGAATACAACTATTGTCATGACAAAAAGTCACCAACCATCAACACGGCATACTTAATTTGGATGCTTTGCATTACAAATTCAATGGTATGAAAATGCAAACCCAACACACACAACAGAGAAGGGAAAAATGTGATTTTATTTTTCCCTTTTTTTTCTCTTTTTTTTGTTGCAAACATCAGGTTAGCACCCAAGATCTTAAAATGCACTCCACAGCAGCCATGCCAAAACAAGTGGTGCCGATTTCAGGAGCAGACGAGGCATCGACTCCTCAGTCATCCAGAGGAGCCAAAAAAAAGAAAGACAAACAATCATTAATTCAAACCCCAAGCCAGGCCAGCTGTGCAGGTTAGCACAATCATTAGCACCCAGATTTCTCTTTCACCGAGGGGGATCAGCTGCTTTGTTAATAATCGTTCTCCAGAGTTTACTCACTTTTACCAAACACCTATGCTGGCGGTGAGGGATTTGAACATAATTTTTTTTTTTTTTTTTTAATTGATAGAAACAGTGCCCCAGGGGTGGAAGTACAAGAGGGAAAAAGAAATACCAGTGCATCGTAAGGTCTCACCATTTCGATCAAGCAACAGTGGGTCAGAATGTTTCTTGCCTATGTCAGCAATGGATCGCACCAGTGGGATGCGATTGCTGAGCTTTCTTTCATTCTGGTGGTGGTGTTTCTTCAGCATGGCCTCCTTCACCTTCTCACGCAGGTCATCCTGCAGCTGGTTTGACGCCACCATGCTGTCGATCAGCATGTCTGAGCGATGAAAGCTGTGCTTTAGTTGCATCCCACCATTAACAACAGCGCGTGCTCTGTAAGCAATACGCTATAAACAAGGTAAGGTTGTGATAAGTATTGTAAAATTTACCAGCAATTTCCTCAATACTGTTGGCTCTCATATCCAGCATGACCGTGCCATTGAGTATGCAGCTACGCAGTTCAAATAAACTGTGCAGTGATAGTGTAGCTACGTAGGGCTTACTCCACCTCTCCCCGCCGTCCTCCACGTCCTCTTCAAACTTCAGCCATCTGTATATGAACACAAACTGCTCACAAATAATAATTTACAGAAAATATTAGTCAAGAGTGACGAGGATGGACAGGATTAGGAATGAACACAGAGGGACTGCACAGGTGGGACGGTTTGGAGACAAAGTCAAAGAAGTGGGATCGTTTCGACATGTACAGAGGAGGGACCCAGGGTACATAGGGAGAAGGATGCTGAGGATGGAGCTCCCAGGCAGGAGGAGAAGAGGGAGGCCAAAGGGGAGGTTTATGGATGTGATGGGGGAGAACATGCAGGTGGATGGTGTGACAGAGGAAGATGAAGAGCACAGGGTGAGATGGAGACGGGGGGTTGCCACAGCAGATCATCCAACGGGAGCAGCCGAAAGAAGTATAATTTTTATGGAAAAAAACAAATCCCTCAACTCACGAGGAACATACAGCATAAAAATGCGAGGCTCTCAAAAACAGAGAGCAAAAAAAAATTTCGCTCATTAAAAACAATTACAGAAATATTTTAATATACAAATATAAACTGCAATATATGAACTTTGCAGAAATGGCACTTTCTGAACACATTGAGCATGACTCATTGCTGCACTACAAAGTGTATTTTCATATATTTTTTTTAATCGCCTCAATTAAGGCAACTTTTCAGTTTGCATATCAGGGTTTTTTTCCCCCTGTGATTTCGGAATATAGCGGTAATCCTTGACCACTGAGAGAAAGTGTGTGTGTGTGTGGGTTGGGAGGGCATTTGTTACATATGTCACAGGTGTCAAACAAGCTGTGTGTCATAAATTATGCAAGAATATCTGTGAAAACACTCGTAGAACTGTGGAACTTTGGAGATGTTGAACATTCTTGAAGCTAAACATAAAACTGCATTGTCATTGAAATCTGTTCACAGACCAAGCAACCGAAGTTGGGGTGAGGGACTACTTTACCCTTTAACGACATATGTAAGTTTCTCTAGGTCAAGACACTGCAGTATCTTGACCTAGAGAAACTTACATACGTCGTTAAAGGGAAATATAACACTTTTGTAAATATTTGGGAACTCATTTCTGGAATTTCTGGAAGGGGAAGATTTCATTGCAGCTTTGCAGTCTACTGCTATTATTTTCATTAAGACTACTGGTTACACTATCGAGGGTAGGAGCATTCCAAGTGTGGGGTACAATGTGCATCCATCTGTGCATGTTTGTCACTCGTTATTGTCATTTATTTATTTTTTCTTATACGCCATGATGAGAAACAGTCAGTTACCCACAACAGCAAAACATACTATCAATATCTCTATATTTGGAACACCTTCAAGTGCCTATTTGTGCTTATTGATGTGCCTTGTTCTGTTTTGTGTTTTTGTATTGTAATTGAAAAAAGACAAAAAAATTTGTCCAAAAAAATCCCTCCAAAAATGATAAATTAAATATCCTTATGATCGGAACTGCTGGTTGGACAAAACAAGTAATTTGAAGATATCATCATGTATGC
>OMMV01187510.1:8405-22379 GCA_900302635.1 Chatrabus melanurus | reverse complement strand
GCAAGCCATTTTTTTGATTCAACAACCTGTTGTTGAATTCATGTAGGTGTTTTGTTTTTGTTTTTTTCATTTGTAAGTGTTTTCTGCTTTTGCTAGTGTTGGCTTAATTTGAAAGTGTTGTGGCCCCAATCAGCCACCATATACGGTAATTGCTTGTGTGGAACGTGAAGGTTTTGATGATTATGGTTCATATTTTAGAGAAACCCACTTCAACAAAATGCAAATATGACTAACAAGCAGAAAGTCATTTCTATATCGACTATTATTAAAGATAAATTTTGACATAATTTATAAAGGATTATATAATTACAAAAATGATGCATTATTAATAAAAAGAACAATAGAACACTTTTTTGCATTAAAATAAAACATTGACTAAATTTCATATGTTTATTGAACCATGTTTAATTTTTTAAATCTGTATTTAAATATATTCGCTACAAGCTTCAGCTATCATGTTATTCTACGTGTGTGTGTGTATTTGCATGTGGTTGTGGATGAAGTCAGATCTCATCACCTGCAGGTCAGCTCCTTATCACGTTGGACCTCTCTGATTGTTTATCAGCCCTCTGAGCTCTGATTGGTCTTTATCGCTGAGCCCGGTTCTGATTGGGAGGTCACAACACCTCACTGTACTGGAGCGTAACTATCCTGCACTGATAGCATGTGATGAACCCAACATGCTCAACATCCCTGACTGTCAACTCTTCTTCCATACACATGCAGTCACACCTGCCTACAAAGTAGTGTGCTATCTATGATTTACTGAAAGCAACCGTGGTTTTTCAAAAAAATATGTTCGGTCCCAACTGAAGGACACAATTTGATAGTATTACATTTGCACATCAAATACACAATAATATTCCAAACCAGTAAAAGTCACTCTTTTGAATTGTGTATGATTACACCTGTGAGCAGCTGTAGCACATGCGGGGTTATTGTTTTTGGTCCTCTGTGTCTGTGTATGTGTGTGTGTGTGAACATTATTAATAAAAGAGCTTTGATCCAATTTGGACCAAACCTGGTGGAATGATTGAGGGTCTGCCGAGGACAACATGATTTGACTTTGAGAAAAATCTGTTAAAAGTCAAGGTCAAAAGCCAAAGTCAAACTTTTGGCTCAATTCATATTTATTTAGAGGGGGTATTTAGAATGGCTATTTCAAGGAATTGGTTACTACTAAACACTAATATAAAGTCATATATCACTGTTGTATTGGTTGCATGACCTTTGGAATTGGATGACCATGAAAGGTAAAACTCAAGTTCACAGCTGTTTAACTACTCAAACAATTTGGAGCCAATATGGATTAAACATGGTAGAAGGACTGCGTGTTAGTCAAGGATAAAGTGTTTCCATTTTCAACAGACTAGATCAAATGTCAAGTTCACAAAGAACCATATATTATGGTATCACTGAATCACAAAGAGTTCATTTGGATAAATCTTTGTCAAAAGCATAACGTATGAGTGTTGCACTGTCTGAATGCCCCGTCTAGCACTGGTTTCAGCTCCTTCAATTTCCACTGACTTTGTTGCGGTAAATGTGTTTCTACATGACGTAAGAAAAATACAAAACTACGTGACTTCTACGAACAGCCCAAAATGTGTCTTACAGCATGAGCAAGCTAACATTGCAACCATCAAAACAATACTGTTAAACTGACTTACTGTTTGTGTCTTCCAAGTAAATAGTGATAATTGTGAAAAATATGTTTGTTGTTTCTTCATTTTACACGAAACGCTTCTTCTGTCAAAAGATGGAGATTTGGTTACTGTTGCTAGGATATGGTGCTGCAACATACACTTGGGTTTGCATCCACAAATAACTTTGATAATCCAGGATCACATAAAAATAAAACATTTCTCTTGCAAGAGCCATATTTGCTAAAGTTGTTTTAAAATATGAGAACATTACTTGAACTGATTTTCCTACAACTGAAAAGGTTGGTCTATCTTTGAATGCCTATTATTCTATTTTGAGCCGGATCTGGATAATGAGTCAAAATCAAGAAAGACTTTTCAACTGTTATATAGGGCCTTTTTTTTTTTTTTTAACGGCGAGCATATCCACCCGGGTACGACAAAGTCAGTTACATGGTTTGGCACACAGTGGCATGCAACCAATGAATGGCATGCCAGCAGTGGAGCATGTGACATCGTAGCACACAGTTTCTTCAGTTTCCACAAAACTGGCTGCCATATTCACACCAGGTCATACTAAAACGAAGTGGCTATCCGTACATAGTCGTATTGATAACACTAAATTCTATCCGTACGTAGCCGTGTTAGTTATCCCATAGGGTTAGGATTAGGGTTTGAGTTAGGATTATCATCCCATAGCCATTCGTATGTGGCATGTATGATAAATTCAAGTTTTGACCCATTGTGGAGTGTGAGACACTGGTGTATGTGGTAGGGCGTCTCAGCCAAAAGTCCCGTGTTCGAATCCTGGTCATGTCACGGAGTTAACTTTTTTCTATTTCAAGTATAAAATGCATATATGACAATCATCATAACCATGCATAATTACAAATATTTTGGAACCAGAGAAAGTGTTTAAGGCTGTCACTTCAAAACCTAATTTCAGCCCTATGTACGTAGAAAACAAAAGTAAAGGTATGTAGCCTCAGAATCACGTGATTTTCTCACCCGACCACCGGGCAAACTCTATACACAGTGACCGGGTACACAACGGGCATTTTATACAAGTTTATACATGGTGACTGGGTATGCAACGGCATTTTACTATTTTCAAGCAGGTATTTATCCGGTGGCCAGGCACATGACGTCAGTTATAGGAATTGTGTACCCCAGGATCGTGTGCACACATACAACTTTGGTAATATTGAACCAAATATTCAATATTTGGTACCACCAATACCACCGAGTACGCAAAATTCAAATCTAAATGACCGTGCATGGTGACTGGGTACGTAACGTGCATTCTTCCGGCTCTGCAAATGGCGACTGGTCAAATAGTTCGGGCCTTTTTTTAAAGCCTTGGTCGAAAAATACACTCTGAGTGCTCTTCTTACTTATGAACCCATCCATGTCCACATAGAAACTACAAGATTTTGTGCAAAATTTCTTAGAAAAAGAAAAGCAGTTACTCCTATTTGGCGTTTAGTGGTGCTAAACTATAAACCTCAAGGGGGTAGTAGTAATCAAGAAAGGCTGGCCAAGTGAATTTTTACTGTGTCTGTGGGCGGCAGTAAACACACCATGACAGAGGTGAGTATGTTTTGGCAGCACAATATCTGTTTAACCATATTTAAGGAAAAAGTGCTGCAAGTAAAAAAAAAAATTGGAAAATTCAAGTTTTTCAGGCAATTCACCACAAACCCATAAATAATGATATTTTTGCTGTTGTTGCTGCTTCAGTAACGAGTTAAGGTAGAAACTTGAGAGAGGCTTTCAGTGAACACGATTCCAACACTAAGTTATTAACACCAGTAAACACAAGTGAGAGCGAGAGCTACAGTGAGCACACTTATATCGGAAACAAACAACAAAAAAAGCCCAGAAATTTCCAGAACAAAGTAACTTTGAAAACATTCTAGTCAGCTTACAGTAATACATGGAACAGTCTAGAACATTTAGTTTCTCTCTCCACGAAGATTTCAACTTGATAATACCATTCCTAGCAAGAAGTATAACTATTGAGTGCCTATTTTTTTTTTACTTTTTAAATTTCCATGTATTTTAGTCAAAATTCTTGATTTTGAAAGACATTTTATTCCTTCTCTGTGTATTCAGCTTATTAAAGTGTTTAAAAATACTGTTATAATGAATACATTTTTTTATTTAAAAATTTTCACGAGAAGATGAGAGCACTTAACATGGCCATATAAATACACAGTATCTCTTACTGAAAATAATAATAATAATAATTATTATTATTATTAAAATCCAACATGACACATAGCTGTTAGCTACATAATAACTTAATTTATTAAGTAGCCTGTGAATCTCCAGATGTTTTTTTTTTTTTCTTGTTGGGGTTAGGTGGGATGATGATTGATTTACTGGGGAGCAACATAATTTGTAATTTGTAAATGTGCAGATATGCATTTTAAAGCAAATTTCAAATTTCTACTATATATAAGTTGTTAATTCAAACATAACAGAACTAACAATAGCCGTTACTCTTTGGAAATCACAACAATTAACCTTCTGACAGGACACGAGGGCAAATTTGGGGAAAAATTACACTCAGACAAATTTTAAAAAGCATACACAGCTAAAACAAACAAACAAAAACAGATTGTCAGACTAGAGGCTTCTCTCCTTTACTTGGGGCTATTCTCTTTCATGGTTTCTGGACATTTCTCAATTTTACCAGGTTCTGGTTCCTAGGAAAAGGCCCATTTTTAATCATGCCAGCATACCAAGGCAAACAGAATAATTATAAACATGCCTTCTATATTGCAAACATGCATTATGTGTGATTGTGAATCATGCAAAATTGAATGAAAATGTGTGACACGTCCTAATGAAGTTTTCCAGCTCTGCACAGTGCAAGTTTTGCTTTGCCCTGATCCCCACTCACCCGTGAGTATCCATTTCAGACCTGTAGTTTAATGACGTGTATCAAAGTCAGATCTCAATTATCATTCTTATTGAGGAAACCACTCTGGAGGAATCCTTTGTTCACCTTCAAAGGTCCTTAAAAGAACAAATGAGCATATTTGGTGTTTCTCCTTCATTTGAATAATTCTCTAAATCGGCCAGAGGGAGGTGCACGTGTGAAGAGTCAGGGTCCTGAAGTCCTGGAACTGTAATGAGATCTGAGCAGTGGAGGGAGGAAGATGTCACGGTCTGTGATATGGATTACAGTTTAATAAGGATCTGTATCATTTTCTCTCCTCACTCATGTTTGCAATCACAGCCACACGAACACACCATCAACTGTTCAGAGGTGGAAACATGGTCAGAAGGTGCCAAAGTGTGTGTGTGTGTGTTCACAGGGCCTGAGTGTGATAGTCATCACAATCACAATGATAATGATGTGCATCTTTGCTTTTATAATTCTCACCTTCTGTCTTTGTTTTATGTTTATTATAGCACCAAAAAAACCTGTGTACTAAGGATATGTTTAACATATGAGTGCACACTTTGTAAAATCCTTTGTGCTTTAAGTGGTTGAATATGGACACATATGGTGATGTTTGTTCTTTCTTTCGGAATCGGAATTGTTCCGATTAGATCCTATTCTTTCTTTCTTTCTGTTGTGTCCTGTCATCTGTCCTGTGCCTTCTGTGTTCAATGTTTAGGTTTTGATCACTTGATATTATTTTATGCTTTCTCCAGCCCTAAGTGTCCTCTAGTTTTTCTCAGTCACGTTTCAGTTATTTTCTGCATGAGTTATTTTTCAGTTTTCCTCTGGTTATTATTTTGTCTTGAGTTTTGTTCTGCACTTAGTTTGTGTTCACAGTGTCTGACACATGTCTCTGTGTTCTTGTGTGTTTCTCACTGTGCACCTGAATTCACTCCCTCGTCACAGCACCTGTCTTGTGTTAACTCGTTATCTGTTTCACTATTTAAGCCCTTCACAGTTCTGAGTTAGTTGCCAGTACGTTCTGCCTTCGTCCCCTGTGGCACTCTGTGTTCTGTATTGTGATCTTGTATTTCACTCATGTTTAGTCTTTCATTCTTTTGTATATAGTCTTAGTCCTCGTTTTTGCACTCTGTTCTTTTCACCCTGCCCTGGATTTCACTGTTTGTTTGTTTATTTACAGCCCGGTGGTACTCTTCCCTGTTCCTGGCCCTGGTCCCTTCTCGTGCCCATTCCTTGGACTCCTCTTGTTCCTCCTGGACTCCTCCTCTCCCTTGGCTTTCTTCTGACCTGGACTTCCCTGTGACCTTGGACTTCCACATGACCTGGACTTCCCTCCTGACGCTGACTGGTCCCTCCTTTGTTAAGTTCTCCATTTTTGACCCTGACCCCTTTGCCTGTTATTTTGACCGTTGACCCTTATTTTCCCCACAGTTATATTTTTATTTCGTAGTTGATCTTGACCTCCGTTTTGACTTTCACTCTTTGTTTTCTCCTGGCCCCACCTTTGTTCATTTATTTGCCTACTTCAGTTAATAAATACATTTATAATTTATACTTTTCCTGGTTTCCTGCATCTGTCTGCATATTGGGTTCATTTTCATGACATATAACAATTTGTTTGTTGTTATTTGCTATTTTTTAGTTGTTTTCATATACAAAAACCTGCCAATGGAAGAAGTGAAAATTCACTTATGTTTTCTTGAAACAAGGTCTTGAAATTAGCTGAGAAAACTCATTTTACGAGTATTAGGAAGTGTTACATCTCTTACAAGTAACAGCAGCTTAAAAATTTTACGAGGAGCCAAAAGAGTTTGTTTTCCTCAGATCTGGCTCAAAAATGTTTTCAAGACTCTTTCACTTAAGATTTTTAAGATGTATCATCTAAAAACAAGTCCTTATAGCTTACTGAATTTTTACTAAAGTGATTTTGTCTTACATTAAGTGTAGATTAGACAGTTTGACTAGAAATTAGCCAAATATACTTGGTAAGATTTTGCATTTTAGCAACTTAACTGAATCTAAAACCAACAATCTGAAAACTAACTGAAAACAAAGCTAACTTAACGTAAAGTTCACAAAATACACGATTGAATGTAAAACTAACTAAACATGAAACCAATTAAATCTAAATGAGCACAAAACTAACTGAACAAAAAGTTAACTGAACATAAAAGTAACCTTTTTTTGAGAGCAATGCAGCTGACGTGGACAGACTCATGACTCCGAGAAGAATCTGAGGAACCAAAAGAAAACACGGAGAGGCAGGAAAAACAAAAATCTGATTGTTACAGACGTGGAGAGGAAAATATTATTCTTAGAGAGGCCGACGTTGTGTGTTGGACAGACGAGGCTGATATTGATTGTGGATTGGCAGATTAGCAGCTTCTGAATCAACTACACACAGGAACCCGCATCGAGCAGAAAGTGAGGAACGAAGACAGCGAGTCAAAGACTAACAACTACAAAAATAAGTTACGACACATCCAGTGGTAGAACCTCCAAAAGTAACAGAAGCAGAAAAGATTCAAATGCCTTTATATAACTATGAAGTTAATTTTACAGAACTTGCATACAGTTGCTACCAATTTTCACCAAGAAATACCCAGAATATTTAAAAGGAGATCAGGGTCCTGCACGACCACTGATCTCCGCGGTTTAAAGCAAACTTATTCCTCTGGTAATAAAAATTTTACTCAGAATTTGTTTCCACTAAGAGAAATTGAGGGCAAAAAATGAGAGGAAATGACATGTCTCATGTTTTTAATAATGAGCTCATACAATTGAATATCCACTACTATTTATGACCACAAACTTCATTTTTCGAAAATGCATTCAAATTAATTAACACAGAATGGAAACGCAGAGGAGTACCATGACACAGACACTGGTCAGATAAATCGTGAATATTCATTGGTCCAACCATTAAGAATTAAGAGCAGGGAATTGAGACTTGACTCTTGAAACTAAAGAACTTGACCCTTGGCTGTATGCACAACACTAAAACCTGCTTTGAGAACTGGCTGATGTGATCTTTTAACCCTTATTTGGGAGTTGGCAAAGGGTAATTCATAAGGCCATTTCACATTAAGTGACTGAAGAGCAACAATGCGAACTGTATGTGTAATTAAATGGCGGGGCTGTCTCGCAACCCATCACCAAATGTGTTTGGATGTTTGTTCTTTTATGATGGAAGCACTCTGGACTGAAACAGTGGAAATGACATCATAGAAAGGCGACATGAGCAAACTAAAGCCAGAACACCAACATGAGGTTTCCTCTCTCACTATCTCAATTCTTAGTGTGTCTGTAATGCAGCAACAGCTAAAATTATTTGTGTGTAACATGTCAAAGAGAAAATCCACGCTGGGAAAATTCACATAAAGAATACGCTAAAAAGAGTAGCTATATCAGAATCTGCACGTTCTGACTTTGTGATGATCCGGATGTGGGCCAAAATATTTTATTTCATGTCTTTTCCTCATCATTCTTATTTAACTGGCTTTATGACACCACAAAGCTCTATAGCTCCACAGGATATCACAAGACCTGCAAACCCAAGTTTTGAAGGTTCACTTTCTTTTGTCACTTGTTTTTCTTTATATCTCTTCCGGTGGCATTATGACATCACAAAGCTCTGCACACAAGAATTTCACAATGATCTGTGGACCCACATTTAAGGGTTCTCTCTTTTCCAGGTGGCCTCTTTCCAGTCATCCTTGACCGATAGAACCACCTTTAAAAGTTCAACTCTATTCTTCCTTATGGAGCTTTCTCTTCCCTTTTATCGACTTTTAATATTACAAAGCCTGGCTTTATGACATCACAGAGCTTTTGCACACATGAATTTCACAATGAAGGTGCAGTCACACTATGACTTTGGGCCAATGTGGACGAACGTATTTGCAAATGTCTGTGTCCGCTGGTCTCTGCTGGACATCCACAAGCTTCCACTACGTCATAGTGTGACTGCGCCTTGCTCTATTTAAAGGGCTATCTCTCTTCTAGGTGGCTTTATGATATCATAAAGCTGTAAATGCATGATGTCACAATGACATATAGACCCACATCTAGGCCCCTAGCTTGATGAAAATTTTCACTTTCTTTTCATCTCATTCCAGGTGGCTTTATGAAATCACAAAGCTCGTACACACATGAATTTCACAATGATCTGTGACCCACATTTAAAGGGTTCTCTCTCTTCCAAGTGCCTTTATGTTATGATAAAGCTGTATACGCATGATGTCACAATGATAGTTAGACTCACATCTAGGCCCTTATCTTGACAAAAAAATTATCTTTCTTTTTTATCTCTTTCCAGGTGGCTTTATGACATCAGAAACCTCTGTATGAAGTCACAATGCCCTGTTGACACACTTTTAAAATGAATCCAGTTCTTTTCCCCTTTTATCTCTTTCCATGCATAATTAGGTCACAATAACCTGTAGAACCACATTTCTACAGGTCATAAAGTGACGTCATAAAGCCAGGTCTTGACATTAAAAGCAGATAAAAGGGAAGCAAAAGCTCCAGAAGTAAAAAATGGAGATAAACCTTTGTCACAAGCACACCTAAACCTTCTGTTGATATGACCACTCTATATCTACATGCATAGTGTGACAACTGAGGCGCAAGACATCTACAACACAGTAAACAGGAGTCACCAACCAACCAGTGTATTAAATAGTGCATTTATTACACTTCACAGTGAGCGAGAGCTCATCTGTTACCACATTATTTGACATAATAAATCTAAAGCACGTCTCTGTTGTTTCAATTAATGCTAAAACTTACTTTAACAGAAAAGCATAGGCAGCTGTTTTTCTGTTGCAACAACTGCTAATTGCCGATTCATTTTCTAAATTGATAGCAGGAATGAGTCATTCACATGCGACTGCAAAAAGGACACAGCTGAAATTATATCATGTTTTTGAAAGTGTTAAGTAGAGGCACTTGTCACTGAGGAATCAGGCAATAACATTTCACAACAAGCTTTTTAATTTAACCTTCATTTAAGCAGATCAATCTAATTCTGACATGATAATTGCATAGCAATAACACGTTTGGCTGCTCGAGTTCATTAACTGCTCGGACAATCCTGCAAATGTTCTCACTGAGATGCAATCACATGGAGGTATTTAAATGTAAAAGAAACAGGCGGAAAGGGAATAATACGCTGTGCTCTAAACAAAAACCGTACAGAACTGCAGTGTCCCCTGCCTATCAGAATTCCTAGAAAGCCCACAGACCCCTCCGTGGGTGTTGATCGGTCTTCTTCATGCTGCAGAAACCAACAGGCTTTGTTTCCTGTGGTTTTCTGGACAGTGCTGTTGTGGGCGTTTCCTAGAACTGACCAGTTGTGTGGAAGTGGAGGAGGAGGAATGAGGGAACTGGGGCTGGGGAACAGCGAGCCCTGGTATTCCTGGAAAAACCCTTTTGCTGTTGACAATTCTACTGGGAGAGACCCAAAACACGAGAATCTATACATGGCTAACCAGCTTCCCGAGGGCACGTTTCATAATCAGCGGAACAATAACTTACTAACTTAACTACCTCACTATTCCAACTATGTTCAAATTACAATCTGGCCTCTCCAGGGGTGAACTAATGGTCTTCTTCATGCTACAGAAACCACGAGGCTTTGTCTCCTGTGGTTTTCTGGGCGTTTCCTAGAACTAACCAGATTTGTGGAATTTGAGGGGAGGGTGGAAGAGCATCAGATGAGGAGGAGGGGTGGGAAGTGGAGCTGGAGGACACTAGAGGAAAGGTTCCCACCAGATGAAAGGTATGAACTGGGGCTCTCCCCCAGCTCCAGTTCAAATTGCCCATTAATTCTGTCAAATTATCCAAATTAGTCCAAAATTACAATTTTGCAGCATCTTGATCATTAAACAAACAAATACCCATCCTTAATTTTTGCACTCTCTGGCTGCCACTCCTTAAAGTACATATTCATCAGCATTTAATTTGATCTCTGAGGAAAATCCTCATGGATGCCAGCCCCCACCCGGAGGTAACATAACGCTCAAGTCTACATTGTGCCCTCTGCTGAATGAAAACGGTACTACATTCTTTCCACCTCATCTATAAAGGCGCAATCTCACCTAGATGTTTGGGCCAACGTAGACGAATGTATTTGCAAACGTCTGTGTTCGATAGCCTCCGCTAGCCTCCGCCGGTCTACACTGATGAACGTCGGTCGCGTCCAAAAATCTTCAACATGTTTAAAATTCCTTTGCGTTTGCCGACGTACCTCTGGCTACATTGGAGACTGTTAGAGAAAGTTAATCTCCGCTACGACCAACTTCCCTACGCTGGCTTCCGCTAACCTCTGCTAGCTTAAGTCACTGGTGCGATCGTCTACGCTGGCTAACGTTTGGGTGCTGCTTCGCCTTGCCTGCTCAGAATCACCGGTGATAGTGACAGTGGCGTGCCGACCCCCTCGCTCGCACGTTGCTACGTTGGCAAAAGTCCCGCTTGCTCTAATGGAGTGCTGACTAACGTCCGCCTCCGCTAGCCTCCGCTAGCACCACATTGTGGAACGCCGAGCTGCATTCGAGGTTCGCTACTACACTCCGGTGACGTGATTTTTGCTGAGGTTTGGCCAATTTTCTCGACTTTGCCCTGCGTTCACCAAACGCTGGGGTAAACGTTATAGTGAGATTGCACCTTTAGCCGTTGAATTTAAATTATATCGATTCGATTCTGGACTTGAAAGATCAATTCTCATATTGTAAAAATAAATATTGTGATATGGTGAGTATCAATTTTTTTCCCCACCCCTGCAGACTAGGGTTGTATTGTATACCGATACTAGGAAGGTACAGCGTGGTGCCACACAATTCTACATTATTTGCGGCATAGCTGCAAAACACCATACCATATAGCATGTTGTAGCAGCAGTAGTAATAGTAATAGTAGTAGCAGTGCCAACCAGATACACAAAAGGTGCATTATTAATTGCAAACTTGTGACAACTCCCGTTTGACTCTGCTGTACAAGTACTATCCACACATAGAAAGTAATATAGAAGTACTTTGACAGTGTGAAGTAACCTTTTAGTGTAGTACAACAATCAGGCCTGCAAGAATTATTATTAATGCTTTTTTTTTTTAACAACTTTTTGAGTGTTTGATACAATATGGCTGAAGTAGGACTAATGTTGAAACATGGGAATTGCTGTCTGTACAAGCACAGGATTAAATATCCCGACAGAGCTCCTGTTCCGCTCAACACATTGTTTTGTATGAAATAACACACGTTCTCACGTTCACACGTCTCAAGTAGCTTTATGCATCTCGCATGATTTCACGTACTGTATCATAAACATGAATACATCTAATCATCCGTGAAGTAAGCTCATGTGGGAATGCCTGTTCTCTGCCAATATATCCATTTATTTCCTGTAAGTGTAACCGATGCCATGTGGGAAAGTGGTTCATGATTCAAGTTATACTTGAATCATAGCTGGTTTGAATGATGAGCATGAACTGATAATAACGCCTCTTTTTTTGTGTGTGTGTGTGAGATTGTGAAATGGCGAGCTTAGCTGTTGCTCGGGAATTTCTTGGCGTCCTTTCAAGCATTCTTCACAAAACGTTATCGGAGAAGTAGACCAGATTTATGGAAAGTATGCACTGCAGTCTCCTTACTAAAACATCTCCGTTACTAAAGTCTGAGGGAATTAATGTGTTAATGTGACATGTAAAGTTCAACATACGTGCAATTTCTGACTACATTCTTATCAGTGCACCAAAGAATGAGAGCGTGAGGCAACGCCATTCCCCCCCTCGGAGAACATGGATTTCCACAGTGCAGAGAGCCGCGATACCGCCTGGATATCACTGCGGAATACAGCCCTTTAATTTTTATGGGCTTTTTTTATCTTTAATACTCTGTAAGCAGATAAAAAAGGGTGGACGGACTAGCCCACCAACCCTACCCTGAAATTTGATCAACACCAGGCAGATTTCCAGTGAGTCATTAGCTTCTATCACAACACAGAGGAGAGCAATGCCAGACTAATGGGGAGGAAATATGACACCAGATGCGCACGAGTAAAAATAACTTACAGGACCCCTTACTGAACCCAACCAGGGGACACGCAGTACAGCTAAATGAGTACGTACACTTAGGCCAGCGTGCTATTCCAAATGTGAAATGTATACATGACACAATGGACTAATTTCCTGTTCAAAGCGATTCTGAGAGATGATTGCAAATTATTTTGTACTCGGAGACAAGGTTCCATGGCAAAGTGGGTTGGATGTGTGTTCGTGCACGTGTTTTATTGTTTTTCCATTCAGGCAACAAGTGCTCTATGTGATAGATGTCATGTGTGCCATATGTGTGTGGAAACAAAACAATAATATGATTGAGATTCAAATTGCATTTAATGTTGATGCAAACCAATCCTTGTGGCCTCCAGAGTGGACACGTCCTTATGGCAAACCACTTTTTTATCACAGTTGACTGTTGATGCCTTTCTACTGAAGAGATTAGCACCATACTCAAGAACTAATTCCTGATCTAAAGCCGAAGAACTAAACATCCCCTGCTGATAATTTGCACCATGCCATTGAATTGGCTTACAATCGGGTTAATGTTGAGGACCCCAGAGGCTGGAGAAGGCCAAGGGGACGCCAATGTTTCACCCGGCTACGGCATATGGACGGTAAATTTTGAGAGGTGGGGATGGACCGGTTGTGTGCTTGGGTGTTTGCCATATAGGATCCGGGGCATTTCCATGGTGTCGAGGATGCGGCGTCGCAGACACCAGTGCATCCTCCCAGACTTGACTTGATCGAATTGGCTTAGGCGTGGATGGACTGCGGGCGGCACGGTGGCTTAGTGGTTAACACTGTTGCCTCACAGCTAGAAGGTCCCAGGTTCGCTTCCGTCCTGGTCCTTTCTGTGTGGAGTTTGCATGTTCGCTGCCGGTGCTCCGGCTTCCTCCCACTTCCAAAGACATGCCGGTTAGGTGAATTGATGACTCTAAACTGACCGTAGGTGTGAGTGAGAGTGTGAATGTGTTTGTCCATCTATATGTGGCCCTGCGATGGACTGGCGGCCTGTCCAGGATGTACCCCGCCTCTCGGCCGATCACCGCTGGGATAGGCTGCAGCACCCCCCATGACCCTTAATTGGAGTAAGCGGGTATAGAAAATGAATGGATGGAATGCAAATGATTATCCCGTCTCTGGCCTTCTGGTGGGGGAATAACCATGTGTGTTCCCAAAACTGGAACCAGGAATAATATTTAAACAGTGCCTAGCTCTGAAGTTGTACTTCTCAGTAGTTCAGGAACCACTGGGGTGGAGCGTGTGACACCAACTGGAAGAGGTGGTTGGGTAGGTGATGGTCTAGAGGTTAAAGCGGCGGGTTTGAGACCAGAGGATCCTTGGTTCAATTCCCCGT
>OMMV01187509.1:0-12261 GCA_900302635.1 Chatrabus melanurus | reverse complement strand
TCTTCTTCTTCTGCTTCCGTTAGGGGGCGCCACAGCAGATCATCCATCTCCATCTCACCCCATGTTGTGCAGCTTCCTCTGTCACACCAACCACCTGCATGTCCTCTCTCAGCACATCCATAAACCTCTTTTTGGACCTTCCTCTTCTCCTCCTGCCTGGTGGCTCCATCCTCAGCATCCTTCTCCTGATATACCCCACATCCTTCCTCTGCACAATTCCAAACTATCTCGTCTCTCTCACATTATGTCTCCAAACTGTCCTACCTGTGCCGTCCCTCTAATATGCTCATTTCTAATCCTGTTCATCCTCGTCACTCCCAAAGAAAATTGCAGCATCTTCAGCTCTGTCACCTCCTGCCTCCTGTCTTTTTGTTAGCGCCACCATCTCTAAGCCATACATCGCTGGTCTCACTACAGTCTTGTAAACTTTCTCTTTCACGCTTGCAGGTACCCTTCTATCACAAATCACTCCTGCCACTTTTCTCCGCCCACTCCACCCTGCCTGCACTCTCTTCTTCACCTCTCTACCACACTCTCCATTACATTGAATTGTTGACCCCAAGTATTTAAACTCATCTACATTCACCACCTCTACTCCTTGCAACCTCACTATTCCACCGTGCTTCCTCTCATTCACGTGCATGTCTTGTTCTTGCTGACTTTCATTCTCCAGAGCATATCGCCACCTCTCCAGGCTCTGCAACATCTGCAAACATTATAGTCCATTGAGACTCCTGTCTGATCTCATCCGTTAACCTGCCCATCACCACTGCAAACAAGAAAGGGCTCAGAGCCGATCATTGATGTAATCTTACCTCCATCCTTGGACTTATCCCATCACATAGCTCACTGCTGTTACACCATCCTTATACATATCCTGCACCACCCTCACATACTTCTCTGCCATTCTCGACTTCCTCATACAATACTACAGCTTCTCTTTGTACCCTATTATAGGCTTTCTTTAAATCCACATAAAAACAAATTCAGAGTTCAGCACAGGGAGGCATCCAGGGGATCCAAGCCACCTCAACGGACTCCTTTCAACATGTGTTTGAGGTTGATGACAGCTGGGATGTAAATCAGCTGATAAATTGAGAGCTCCGCCTTCTGACTCATCTCTTGCTTCATCAAGGCAGTTTGGAACACCATCCGCATTCCTGCTGGTGCTGCTGCAATCCACCTGTTGATCTCACATTCCAATTTTCCTTCATGCATAAACACAACCCCAAGATACTTCGACTTTTTCACTTGGGGTATTAAGTGTTCAATAATTTTCAGGACTCAGCCAACAGAACTACTTTGTGTCAAATCAGCAGTTACTTAGGGAAACCCAGATGAGGCATACTATTTTCATTGTGAGGGAACGTTAGTTACACAGTATGGTCATGTGGCACATTTCTCTGAGAATGATCCAGCATGCAGTTGCCTCCTGGAAAAGGCCAAGGGGATGCCTGTCTATCACCTGGCTGGAGTAGATAGATGGCTACTTTTTGGAGATAGGAATGGACCACCTGTCTGTCTGTGTGGCTACCATTCAGGACCCAAGACGGTTCCATAGTGTGTTGAATGTCCATCACCAGCGCATGCTCCTAGATCTGACCTAACCTGAACACGGCCTCAGATTTGGAAGATGCTGATTATCTTCATGAATCACAGGATGAGGAGTGTCACTTGCATTGTGAGGGAACATCAGCTATGACATTTTGGCCATGTGGCACATTTCTCTGGGCATGATCCAACACACAGGTGCCTCAGTGTTGAGGACCACAGCAGCTGGAGAAGGCCATGAGGATGTCCACATTTCAGCTGGCTGTGGCATATAGATGGTTACTTTTGAGAGTTGGGTATGGACCGGTTGTTTGCCTGGGTGAATGCCATCCCGGACTCAAGACGGTTCCGTGGTGTCGTGGATGATGCGCAGCACCAGCACATGTTCCCTGCTCTGCAAACAGATGATACATTGATAATGGACACTCAGCTACACCTTGACATTCTGTGTATTACGTCACAGAATCCCTGACAAATTACAAGTCTGGTGGAGTCCAACACCAACCAGCAATTTTTTTTGACATTTTGCCAAGTTTATGGCCATTGTTCCCATTACAGGCATTCAAGGACTGGATCGCCTTTTGCAAGCGTCCAGATACCCCATATTCATGCAGGCCCACCCCCACCCCACTCCAATACAGCTTAAAGTGTTTGCTTTAAGATACATGGAAAAGCCTGTCCTGACAGAGAAGTGACTGACTTTCAGACACTTTAAGTTTTACAAACTTTCTGGAGCTCTTTGCACTGTCCTGTACATCCCATCCAACCCAACATACATGAACAAGCCCAGAAATTATTAGCCAATATGCTGCTTGACACAAGTCTGGAGTATAGAGCTTGCTATACTCAGCTGAGAGCAACAATTAGGTTACATAAAAGTACTATCCCCGCTTTGGCCTCTCTGTTGACTGCAGCTTAACTGGTAGTCAAACAGAAAGCCCTTATCATAGGTAAACACTAAGTGGCCACTCAGCCATCCGGCTACGCAGATAGGCAGGGAGAGATAAACATCTCTGTATCGCCACGGAGAGCTGCGTTCAAATCAAATTTCCGTTCTCCGATTTGGAGGCTTGTTTATATCCAAAAGCATCTGGAATATTAACATGCCCTTGAAAGAATTTCCTGGCTTGCCTCATGCAGTGACCACATGCGTTTTTCAGTGCTGCATTAGTGAGTGTGTGCACATGTACGTATATCAGTGTGTTTCTCTTTTTGTGTTCTGCTGTTTATAACTAACATGAACAAAATCTTTACAGTGGTAAAGATTTTGCATTTTTAACCCATGTTTAATTTGTGATGTCTCTCTCTTTCTTTTTAAAAGTGTTTTCAGTCATTTGAGCTACCTTTATATATGAAATATTCTTCATGAATAAAGTTGGAAATTCATTTTTACAAAAGAGAAAGCCAAGTTGTAGTTGAGATGAAGTCTGATTAAAGAGGTTATATTGTGCAATATTGGTTTTTATTTACCTTTAACAGATAAATATTATAAGTTTTTGATATTAAATATTTCCAAAGTCCCACATTTCTTTAACTGTGCATGTATGAACCTCCCAGCTATAATCATAATTTAGCCTTACACAGCCTATTTAAGATTTATGTGACATAGGTAATGGAAGTCCATATATGGACTTCTGCTTAATCTGTGAGACAGCCCATTTAGCTGACGTGCACGTGCCAGTGCACGTCAGCATTCTGAGACTGTAGGGTGGCTGGTTGCCTATATAGTTTTATGTCACCACTGTGGGCAATGCTGCATGCAGGTCAGAAGCCCCGAGTGGAAACAGTTTTCACTGTCTCAGTCTAACATAGTATAGGATGTTGTCTCTCATGGGGGGAAAGTATATCATAAAATAACCCGCTTATTCCAATTAAGGGTCATGGGGAGGGGGCTGGGGCCAATCCCAGGGGTCACATATAGACAGACAAACACATTCACATTCTCACTGACACCTACGATCAATTTAGAGTCACCACCTAGCCTGCATGTCTTTGGAAGTGGGAGGAAGCCGGAGCACACGGAGGGAACACATGCAAACACGTGGAGGACATGCAAACTCCACACAGAAAGGACCAGGTCGGAAGTGAACCTGGGACCTTCTTGCTGTGAGGCAACAGTGCTAACCACTAAGCCACCATGCTGTCCGCAAGGATGTCAGTGCATCCTCTGTGTGGTTTGAATACCCATAATTATTTGCAGTACATCAGCCAGAAGTGTCATGGACACTACTGCTGTCATGGACAGCAGTACAAAAGTAAAATCTGGCCTTAAACTTACGCAAACAGCGGGACAGACACAGAAAGATTCCACTTCTCCAGAGAGATAGAGGGCATGGCAAGGAGCAGCTCTTTTCCATTTAAAGCAACAGGCACTTCTTTAGAGAGCTTTTTTTTTCACCTCACTGTCTATGGGGTACTTTTGGCTGCAAGATTTAAAGCAATAGTGTGTTGGATTTAGGTGTGTTTATTTGCAGAAATGGAATATAGTATTCATAACCATCTGTTCATTAGTGTATAAATTACTCGCAACAAGAAATCAATGTGTTTTCATAAGCTTAGGGCATAGCATAGGATGTTATCTCTCATGGGGGAAGAATATATCATAAAATAAAGTTATTGGGCTTCCTATGTGCTGAAATTCATTTACTTTTCGAGAGGGATGCACAAGTTGGTGGGGATGTCATTCATTCATTCATTTTCTGAACTTGCTTATTCCAATTAAGGGTCATGGGGGGGCTGGAGCCTATCCCAGCGGTCATTGAGCGAGAGGCAGGGTACACCCTGGACAGGCTGCCAATCACCATCTGTTCATTACTGTATAAATTACCTGCAACAATGAACTGATGGGTTTTCATAAGATTAGAATGAGCCCTTCATATCTACATGGGAGTGAACCCCCTCATGGAGGTCGCCATGTTGCAGCGCCAGTTACCCAAAAGGGACATACTTACTCCTCCTTTACGCATTTTGCACTACGGCTGGAAGAATGAAGAAAAAAAAGAAGAATCAGTAGTTGCTCCCCTATACACTGTCTACTGGTTGATAGTGCAGCCTGACAAGCTTGAGAATCCTGATTTTTGTGAAATGGAGGATCCTACCTATTGCTTATCACAAGAGAAGGCAAGCGAGCATGAATCCCCATCGCCAAAGAAACAAAAACGTGAATGGAAACAAAATTGTGACCGGCGACAGAATAATGCAATCTGCCATTAGATGACACTAAATGCTACACACTGTACCTCTAATATCTATTTTAAGACACTCAGTGTGACCTATATTTGCTTGTTGGAAAGGTGTATAATATAACCCCTTTAAAGTTATGGTAGAAATTTGGTTTTGGGTTCATTTTAAATTAGGGCTGAAACGATTATTCAATGTAATAAAAAAATCTATAATTAATGATCAACAAATACCTCCTTTTGAACTGGATGTTCTAAAGTCAGAGAATGCTGCAGTGCTTCAAACAGAAGAGGACTGTAGCCAAAAGAGTCTGATGCAGCATAAAGTACACATGCAGTCGGTTTGTAAAAAATGTGTAGATATAGCAAAGTGTGGAAACATTTTCCAAAGCTACACAAACTAAAACAACACAGTCATGGTGGAACATCTGAAAAGACTCCCCAGTGTGGGAGGGATGACCAGCATCAGTGTGGTTCACACAGAGCTAGCTAAACTCAAGACTGGTTTACTGAACAGGCCTACCGGGCCCAGTCCCAGTGGCCCAAGGGCACAGGGGGCCCTGGAGCCCAAGCCTCTGCACCACTATGTTATCCATCCTGACATGTTTATGGGCCCCTGAAGTCAAATAACACAAGTTATATTATGTGATATGCCTTAATAGGGCCCCTCAATTGTATTATATCATGGGCTATGTTATTCACCCCGATACCTGAATGGGGCCCCACAATCAAATAACATGTGGTATGTTATTTTCATATGCCTTAATAGGGCCCCTCAATCATATAACATGGGCTATGTTATTCACCCCAGATATCTGAATGGTGCCCTGCAATCAAATAACATACAATTTATCATATGTCTTAATAGGGCCCCTAAATCATATACCACAGGTTATGATATTCATTTCTCTGTCCGTGTCCTGCAGTGTGGTATATTCACCCGTCCTCCGCCTCGATTCGTTCAGTGGACATACAGACCACCTCCGCACGAGTCTCCTCTTTCGTTGTCATCACCACATTTGCAATAAAAGCATTTGTTGTTCAATGTTGATCATCTCCAACTGCAACCACTCTTTTTTTATTGTTTTTTTTCTCTCGGTCACTGTTGTTCAGACCACAGGAACAAAGCCAGAAGGTAAACAAACAATTAATGAGTTCGCTCCCCCTTGTTTTCCTATGGTGAATTGCACAGTGACACGGACCAACGTGATGCAGAAGTTGGAAAGGTGCACGACGCCATCGACGCTACGCTGTGGCTATGCCGCAGAAGCATAAAAGCGCCTTCACTCACACCTACAGTCATCAATTCACCAAACCTGCATGTCTTTGGAAGCGGGAGGAAGCTGGAACGCCCGGAGGGAACCCACGTGAACATGGGGAGAACATGCAAACTCCACACAGAAAGGACCAGGTCAGAAGCAAACCTGGGACCTTCTCACTGTGAGGCAACAGTGCTAACCACTCTGCCACCGTGCTGCCAGCAACAATAACTGTTCAATTTATTTAAATGTTGACTTTATTTATTTAAAGTTTATGTCTATACTAAAATAAAGAAAATATCTTTACTATCTGCTTAAAACCATGCTAATTCCCCCTCCCCCCACACAAAGTCTGACTGAAATCAAGTTAATCAAATTTGAGGGCGGGTAGGCTTACTTTATTTTTAACTGTGTTTTTAAAAATATATATGCATAATAAACCCTTGACTTTATTGCATGTAAATTGTTAATGATCATTCAGTAAAGGTATTTTGAAAAGATGTTTTAATTTTCTTATCTTTATTGATAGCACATGCTTTATATGAACATGAGACAAGAAGACAAAAGCTGAATATTCGATTTCGAGTAGGGATGGCAACCAAAACCCAGTATTAAACGGGCCCTGGGGCTAAATTATTAAAGACCAGAGTATTGATAAGCTCTGACGTTAATGGTACTGCATTCGGTACTGGAGAAAGTAAGAAAATTAATTGATGTATTTTCGCTATTCCCTATCGAGAAGAGAGCTCTCTCTCTCTCTCTCTGCATGTGGGGCATCTATCTTTCTTGTGTGCACGTGCACAGAATGTGCGCTGTGTGGCAGATTAAAAAAACCAAATTAGTGTGATGTGAAATTTTGTTTTGTGCCAAGAAATGTTCAGACTACAAACTCTGATATGCGCACAAGCAGCATGTGGACTCAACAGGAAATTTTAAGCGACGTGAACGCGACTGTAGAGACAAATCCATTCTTTCAGAGCTGAGAACAAAGAAAAAGGCACAGAGGCCTGGTTATTTATTTATTTACTTTATTTATTTTTTGAGGAGTAACAGCCGTGCATCTGGCCTGTTTGTTCACTCTGCCATTTATATTGTGCTTTCTTATCCCGTGCTATTCAGTCATAATAAATATTACATTACTCCACCTCCTTATATCAACTAATCTCATCAGAATAGGGCTAAACTCAATAATCTTTCATTGCTATACTCCGTTATTGTGGTGTGTGGGAGAGCGCTCTTTCTCAAAACAATAGTATCGATAAGAACACCATTAAAGTACCGGACTGATAAGCAGTACCGCTAAGAGTAGTAGTACCGTTAAAATCTTAACAATACCCATCCCTAATTATGAGGGTTTGACGCAGCACGATTTTAAATAGGATTTCGGATGGGACAAGAGCTACGTTTTTGATTGCTCAGACTTTGCTCAAGACCAGAATGAGCATTGTTTAGTCTGTGGTTAGATGTTAAGAAATTAATGCAGCCTATATAAAATCCTCTAGTATAACAATACAAACGTGGGTACACACAGACATGCCTGAATCTGTGCACGAAGCTCTTTTTTTTACATGTTTTTAGATGTGGAAATTGCCACACAAAGCCTTAACCTCACAATAAACCTGACAACAGAGCAGACGGCAGAGAAGGACGTTATAAAAAACCTAAAAACAACTCTGCATGCTTATTTTGCTCTTGTTTTCCTGTTGCACACCAGTTTTTCATTTTAGGGAGGGATGGAGCGAGTAGAGGGAGGAGGGATAGAACACTTCGCGCTGACAGTATTTATAGCCCCGTGTTCTGACCAAAATTATCAGTGTACCACAAAATAACTTCCTCTGGCCTCACCACCAAATAACAGGAAGCCTTCAATTGTGCATATTTATTAATTTTACACATGCACATACACACACTGGCGTGCACATGCTACCCGCACAATCAGCTTGTGTGCACACTGCGCAGCACATAAAAACATGCTTTGTGTATGCGCTCGCACGTACGTAGCGAGGGCTTGCTGTCTTTATAAATAGAGCAGCTCCCGGAGCTCTGCAAAGTCGGCTGTGTAAACTTCCTCTCCACTTTCTGGAGTTGGTTTTTCTTTGTACTCCCTCTTTCTGTCCATCTCCGTGGCTCTCGTGCACATATGGATGGACACATGCTATTGCGTGCATGCACAAACATGCACACTGTGTCTCAGAGTCTGGCCTCCATTAGCGTTGGGAATAAGGGTCAAAGGTGAGTGTGTGTTAATGGGTTACGTGGGGGGTCTTCTCTGCTTGGCTGACCATCACTGCCACGTGCGCACGCACACACACATAAAAATACTTACAAACACTCAAAAGTGGGTAAGCAGTATATTTTAAATAAAGATGGTATGGCAAAGCAAACACACAAACAAATGATGACAGACTGCAGCGGTAACGGCGCCATTTGAAGAGGCAGTGCTGAATCTGAACCTGTTAACTTAGTTCCATATTTATAAGATGATTCACATTTGAAAATTACAATGAATTAAAAAAGCCACAACATGCAGTACAAGTATCAATCAGTTAGATTAGAGGTGAGAAACTGACACCCTAAGGGCCACATGTGAAATGTGAGCTGGAAGATTAAGGTCTGCAGAATGCATTATCATTTATTGTTGAATTGTTACAAACACCACAATTTTTTAAAACGAGATCTCTAACAGCCAAGTTTTTGCAGTCGCGTGATCATCTCGACACAACATGGGAGTAGTTACCGATGGTGCCTCGTCTGTGATGAGGAGAAAAATCAGATTAATGCTTTATTCTGAAAAAGCAAATGTTGATCTGTAGCTTTTCTTTGCATTCATCATCAGTAAACTCTCAGCAGTAGTCATGGTGAAATACCTAAATAACACCAGATGGAAGAGGGTTATAGCACCACCAGTATTGTGCTTTTCAAGAAAAACTTCCAATCAACTCTTATAGTTTCATAGAAGAGGTTTGTTTTTAAATGGTTCTGTGCAGGGCGTGGGCAGAGTCTCTGACTTCTTCTCAGTGGATTCTGGTGTTGATCAGGGATGCGTTCTGGTTCCTATTCTGTTCAGTGTTGGGTAGGGTGCTAGGTAGGGTTGTGGAGTCCAGTGGTTTAGGTTCTTTTGTTGGTGAACAGTTTAATGACCTTAGCTGTAGTCAGACAGGATTCATTTTATATGGGGAGGTGGAGTAATGTCATTTTACCACAGGACGTCTGTAATATTTACGACCGATTTGCATGGGATAAGAAAGCTCAGTATAAATGACAGAGACGGGAGTGGCTACTCAATAAACAGGCCTGATGCAAAGCTGTCACTGCTCAATAAAAACAAAAATAAAATTACTAGACTGACTAGAATGGATGTGTCTGTCTATTCTTCTGTCTATTTATGTGTCTGCTTCACTTCTGTGCAGAGGTGTGCGCTCAGTGTGCCAAAGCAGGGGGTTCTCATACAAGCACAAAATAAACGTGTCCCATCTCACAGACTTTGTAGCTTTAATTTTTGATCTGCATGCAGAGGTACGCAGCCTGTTCGCAGCACGCTCTGTCCATGTGCCATAAACAGAGTAGGTGGTCCAAAGATGCACAGTTATGGAATGCACAGAGTTGAGGCGCTGACATGAACACGATCATATGATATTATTGGTGTGATTTGTGAACAAATTGATACAGAAATTCTACGTAAATGAACCTCAAGTGTTAATGTCAAATCTCTGCTGCTGTCGCAGTAATAGCCTTCCAAATGCCTTGTTAAAGGCGCAGTCACACTATGACGTTTGAGCCAG
The DNA here is from genome assembly GCA_900302635.1 of Chatrabus melanurus. Classification (NCBI taxonomy): domain Eukaryota; kingdom Metazoa; phylum Chordata; class Actinopteri; order Batrachoidiformes; family Batrachoididae; genus Chatrabus; species Chatrabus melanurus. The sequence continues at coordinate 2,490 of OMMV01187509.1, read as the reverse complement.
CAACTGGTGAAAGCGAGAGAAAAGTGGCGAAAATCACATTCCTGGACTTTGGTAGCGGACCTAAAACACATCACAGCTTTTCACAACGTGTGTAGCAGAGGCAGCCGTTAGCCAGCGCTCCATTATAACAAGTGGGACTGTTGCCAATGTGTACACGTTCGGGAGAGGGGTTCAACACACCACTGTCCAGGAAGGCGAACCAACACCCACACGTTAGCCAGCGAACATGATCGCACCAGTAACTCAGGATTTTGAAGGCTGTTTGCCCTGGTACCACAGGCTAGCGAGTGCTATCGTGCACAACGTGCACATAGCGCCGATCTACGGTCTGTAACGGTGTCCTATGTGGCCACAGATACATCGGCATTCACCGAGGAATTTTAAACATGTTGAAAACTTTGGACACGGTTGGCGTTCATCAGCGAACACTACCGAATGCTGCCGAAGACTACCGAAGGCCAGCAGAGGTTGGCGATCACTGCCGTGTGCATATTCGTCGGCCCAAATATCATAGTGTGACTGCGCCTTAAGCACCTCCATACTTGAGATAAACGGCAGAATATTTCTTTTCAAGAGAATATTACTGATGTCTCTATTCGCATGGGATTAATATAACCTGAGGACATTTCTATGGATCGTTTTACAGAAGGTAAAAGTCACCGGAATCTTTATTGACACAGGAGCACGCAATCAGTAAAAATGACTGAAACGGTGCATTCAGACTGGATAAAAATCACTGAGGAACTCTGGTAATAATTACTTTACCCCACCTCCCCATGTTAAACTAGTCCCCTATGAATAGGGCTCTTGACTTTATGGACGATGCTGTGATCTTTGCGGAATCATTGGATACCCTGATTGCAGCACCTGAGAAGCTGAGTGAAGAGTCAGAGTGTCTGGAGTGTGTTTGCAATTGTCCTGGATCAAGAGTAAGATCCAGGCCTTCAGTGACTTCCTGGACTCGCCCACCAGAAGTGTATCTGTATGCAGTGAAAGTACCAAACTTGTACAGACATTCGCTTGTCTCAGCAATTACATTCATGTCTCAGGGTCCTCTGCCTTTGAGATTGAGAGACAATTGGGAAGACCTTATGGACTCATGAGGTTACTGGACAGAGGTGTTTGGCGATACCGATTCTGTTGCAGGAGATTGAAGGTCCAAGTCTGTGGGACCTGGTGCTTCCTGTCTTACTGAATGGTTGTGAGACTTGGACACTAAAGCAGAAAAAAGACAAAAAGACCATTCATCTGGTAATAAGCTTAGTTGAAGTGCTGGAGTTTTAGGCCAAACTAAGTAACAAAAACAAGAAAAATCACACACTCAAATTTGTACAAAAATTCCATCCAATCTGCAAGCTTTTTGGCCAAAAGACCTTCCTCGGGCAGAATAAAACACAAAAGGATATATATCAGTGCAAGGGGTGAAATACCAACACTTGATTAATAATAATACATGACACCTGTGTCAGCTGCATCTGTGTCGCTAAGCACCATGGGAAATGCAGTCCTAGGTTAAGAGGCCTACCTTTCAAAGACACAGTGTCCACAGAGACCATAATGAAACACCAGTAATGCACTCATGAAACACTAAAAATCCATAATACAAACTGTATATAAAAATGAAATGGATCAATGCTATGTACACATCAGGCTTCATAGATCATAAAACAAAGCAGAATCTATAAAAATTTATCAGAAAACACCCATGTTGAAATCCTCATCAAGACCTAATTGTTGTAATGTACCCAAGGTATGAATCCAGAAAATTACTTGTTGGGCTGGTGAACAGACAGTTCACCCAAAGTGCTAAATATAGTATTTTTTCATAATGTCTGTGTTTGGGGGGTTTGTTCTCACCTTATTCAAGGGATGTATGTTGTGTGCAACACTTGGACAGTCTTGTGATTCTGAGTGATAAAAATAAAACTGAATTGAAAATATCACAAAGAATGGTAAAGAATGTTACTGCGATTACTCTGGCTTTGTAATAACTCGCAGTAGTCTCCCTTTCAATAGCCAACAAACCCATTTCCACTGCAAACCCTACCATTGTTATTCCATCACAAAGTAAATAAAAGAAACTGAATGAAGGTACACAATAAAAGCACAACCAAGCTCGACATGTTTAACTCACACACCTATTTTCTGCAGTAGTCTGACAATCAGGCGGACTATTAATCCACCCCATCAGAGGCATTGCGTGTCAGTACACTGCGATCGGAAGCACAAATCCAGCTTGAATAATGCTATTCTTCTCATCTTGTTTATTCTGGGCAGAAGCCTTTCGAAAGTCCAGCTGTGTCAGTCACTTTAAACAATGAACTGTTTGTTACGTAAGTATTGTGCAGAGCTGAAATCCCATTCAGTCTGTGTAAGAGCTCTTCAGTATGCTTTTATTTTTGTGAATGTGTCTGCTTCCTCACCCAGGCGAGGGTATTATCCCTGTGAGTATGTGTGTGTGTGTGTGTGTGTGTGTGTGTGTGTGTGTGT
>OMMV01187503.1:0-12470 GCA_900302635.1 Chatrabus melanurus | reverse complement strand
CAATGTGGGATCAAAGATCACCCCAAGATGTTTTGCTTTATCACTATGATTTACAATACATGTATCCAAAGTTAGTGTCAGTTCATCAAAATGATGCTTGTGTCTCGCAGGACCAATGACCATCATCTCAGTCTTGTCAGAATTCAGGAGTAAAAAGTTACGGGACATCCAGTTTTTCACTGATGCCATACAGTCTTCTAAAATCTTAATGTGAGAAAGATTATCTGAAATCATCGGCATGTAGAGCTGAGTGTCATCAGCATAGCAGTGAAAAGTGATTCCATGACTTCGCAGAACCTGTCCAAGAGGTGCTATATAGAGAGAAAATAGGAGGCGACCTAAAACGGAACCCTGCGGAACCCCATATTTTACCGGAGCGGGTCTCAAAGTAACATTATTGTACAAGACACAATGAGAACAACTAGATAAGTATGAAGCTAACCATGCGAGAACCTGTCCCGAAATACCAAAATAACTTTCGAGCCTATCCAACAATATGCGATGATCAACCGTGTCAAACGCTGCACTGAACAGAATGGTACTGTGTGGTACATCTGTCTGGAGTAGGCAGTTCTCTAAAACTGAATGACCATGAAAGAGTTTGACAAGTGAGGGAAGCCACAAAGAAACCCTTAACACTTCTCAAGGAGTTATAGGTTTCTATGCTTGTGATTGGAGAAACTGGGCATTGTACAAGTTTTGCTTCCTGCATCACCAGTTACACAGCTTCATGTTAGAAGGAACAGAGAAGGATTTTAATACAAGAAAACATCAAATCTCAGCTCAATTAGCCAGTGTGCCTTCTGGCAAAGAGTAGCTGAAATTTCATGTCATCTTTTTAAGAAAATCCTTCTCTGTTCCACTCAACCATGAAGCTGCATAAAGGCACAATCTCACAATAATGTTTACCCCTGCATTTGGTGAACACAGGGCAACGTCAAGAAAATTGGACAAACGTCAGCAAAAATCACGTTATCTGAGTTTGGTAGCGAACTTCGAACACAGCACAGCTTTCCACAATGTGGTAACCGGTGCACCAGTAGAACAGTTGGGACTTTTGCCAACGTGGCAACGTGCGGGAGAGGGGGGTAGACACACCACTGTCCAGTGATTCAGAGCAGGCAAGGCAAAGCAGCACCCAAATGTTAGTCAGCGTAGACGATCGCACCAGTAACTTAGGCTAGCGGAGGCTAGTGGAAGTGAACAGAGGCTAGTGGAGGGAACTTGCTTGTAGCAGAGATTAACTTTCTCTAACGGTCTCCAATGTAGCCAGAGTTACTTTGCCAAACGGCGAGAAATTTTTAACATGTTGAACAGTTTTGGATGCGGTTGACGTTCATCGGCAGAGGATGGCGGAGCCTAGCGGACACCGACATTTGCAAATACGTTCGCTATGTTGGGCGAAACGTCTAGGTGAGATTGCACCATAACTGCTCCACCGACTGGCTAAAAGTAAACTGGCGTTCCATTGTCGGCTTACATTTTATGTATGTATTGTTTTTATTTCAGCATATGCAAGCATTTTGTTATTTTTCTTCCATAATTTGTACATTTTTATTAAATATTCAGATGATACAAAATTGGTTCATTTGCATTTATTTCTGAACTTATTTTAAATTCCATACATGAAATTCAGGGGTGCCACTATTTCTTACCGGGACTGTAAATCTGAAAAGGAACGTATCGTTTTTGCGAGTAAAATAGGTTTGAGTGGATGCAGGTGGGTGTGCAAGGACATATGCAAATGATTACTGGTGAAAGTGTATAAATAACTGCACTCGTGTGAGTGTTGCTTTTCAAAAGTGACGCCCTGCAGGCCCATAATCATCATTCATCGTCTCAGGGATCTGAGAACAGTGTCAGAGTCATTTCAAAGACAATTTAGAGAGACACAGAGCGAGGGAGTCTGTGCTGTTTGTTGCTGTGGTTTTGTCTCTGTGTTGCGGTGTGTGCTTTAACGTGCATGAGAACGAGGGAGTGTGTTGATTGTGGACATGCTCGGCGCTATTCCCTCCCTTCCCATGATGCATAGCAGATATCGCAAGGCTTTTAAATCAAGCAGACATGAAATTAAGTTCATTAACAGTGAGGTGGGAAGGGGGGAAGTTTTAAAATTTGGACACATTCTTGGGCACAACATCAAAACGAGTCGTCAGCAATAATTCAATTTTCACCATTGTCTTCAATCCTTTTTAACATTTTTGGCAAATTTTCTGTTTCAAGACAGCAGACTACCCTGACCAAAAACAATTCCATAAACTACAAATTCAATGGGCATTCTGTATCATGAACAATGCAAGTCCTTATGGTGGTTTGCAAAAGGTTTTGTTCTTCTCTTTTAAAGCCAACCTTCCCCACACCCCGACATGAAAAAAAAACCCTCCCTCAATACTAATATCATTTCATGTCAAACATATGTAATACTGCATTGTACCAAATATAAGATGATCCCATTTATAAGACAACCCCCCTTTTCAAGACAATTTTCTTATGACCAAATCTTGATTTTTATAAAGAAAATGCTTTTATTTGAAAATAATTCTAATAAAAGCGCAGTGAGAGAGTAAAAAAAACTGGCTAGGTTGCGTAAAGCGGTGGTGCAATAAAAACAGTGCAAACTGGCCTACCTTGGCTCAACAGATCATCACGTCACTCAGTTTATTCTCCACAGGTGGAATTCCAAGCATATGCTCGCCACTTGTGTAACTGTGTACTTGCCCAAAAGGTCCTCAGAGGTTTCCGTGAAGGGATGAGGAAAGAGACTGTGGCGATTTTATTTTAAAAGACTTTTAATAAATCTTCAACTGTTTCGATGGCCAGACACAAACAGAGAAAGGAGTTTTTCTGTAATGTGCATGAACAGACCTTGTTGTGGAGTCTGGTCTGAGGGGAAGAAAGATGGAAGTAAAAAGCACACAGCGTGGTGTGATTCTGCTGCTCTAATATAAAAATGATCCTGATGCAGCTTGAGCAGCAATAGCAGAATAATGTGGGTCCATTGCTGAAATCAAATTGCAGGGGGACAACAGGAGCTGCTTTGCGAGCATGCCCAAATACAAAGTTAAAACCGCTATGACATTTCATTTGAAATATATGAAGAGTACAATGAAAGAAAAGGCATAGTCTCACTGAGAAACTCTGACTATGCCTGTTCTTTCATTGTAGTCTTCATTTGTAAAATTGTTTGATGCATTTCCCGGTTCAAGGCCACCCCTGCCCATTCTCCATGTAATGTGGAGTTGCGTCAGGAAGGGCATCTGGCGTAAAACTTGTGCCAAATCAACATGTAGATCCATATCGGATATCCTGTGGCGACCCCAAGTTGAAACTGGGAGAAGCCGAAAGAATTTACTTTACATAGGATCAACAAAGTTGCTTTTTCAGTTGATGTGGTGTGTCAAAGTTTAGCTGATTTTAATGTTTGTGCTCATTATATGCCCTTTTAAGCTGGAGATGTACAAGATGATAGCATTTATTATACTTTGAATTGCTTATACAAGCTGGCTGGGATGAACAAACCCACCCACCTACTTACCCACTCATCTGCATTTTTGCTTTGCAAGCCCTACACTGTTACCGGCGTGTAACCAGCGATCCTCCGATCATAAGCCCACTCTCTATCACTTCCCTGCTCTTTTCCTATAATTATGCACAACAGTGAAACAGACAGCACAAACCTTAATCAGCAGACTAAAACGGAAGACTCTGATTATTACTGCTCCTTGCTGTAGGTGCATCACTTTCAGAGCAGCACAGTCAGCATGTACTATATGTTACCGCATTTGTGTCAGAGGAGGGGCACTGCTCTCATTAATCAGTTTCGAGTGAGTGTTTCTTCTTTTATCAGAAATGTGTCCAATGCTTTCTCTTCATCTCCAAACCCTTATTTCTCGGCAGGGCTGCTTACTTCATGCCCTGTGACAAGGAGGGGAACTCAGAAGGCTGGTAGGATTCTGAAGTTATACATCCTTCTCTGGGTTGCCATCTACAGCTGGTAGTTTCCAGTCCAAAAACTGTTCAAAAACTGCCAAAATGCACACAAAAAAAACCCAAAATATTAGATTGATATTTTGTTCAGTATTTTAAGATGTCCGGATTGTTTAGGCCAGTGTATCATAAAAAGCAATGCAGCCAAAGCATATGGTATTTTCAGGATTTTGTCTGGTTTTTTTTTAACTTATTTTGCTGGTTCTGCAACTTATATTTCAAAGTGACAAATATATATGAAAAAATACTGCATTTTCGTTTTCGGCTGCAAGATGGCATGGTCTACAGCAGTGTTTCCCAACCCTGGTCCTCAGGGAACACCTAACCTGCACATTTTCCATCTCTCCCTGCTTTGGCTAAGCTGATTAGCTCATTCAGGTGTGCTCAGCCAATCAAGAGCTAAGAGACACCTGAATGAGCTAATCAGCTTTTGGCAGAGCAGGGAGAGATGGAAAATGTGCAGGTTAGGTGTTCCCTGAGGACCAGGGTTGGGAAACACTGGTCTACAGGAGTGACAAGCTGCTCCTGAATACTGATCTGAAAGAGTGTGATTCACACTCCGGACCAGAAGGTGGTGGAAATGCACCATTAAGCTGGATGCCAACTGTTGTAAAACAAGAAGAAGAAGTCTGAATGAAAAGGACATATTGGGTCTTCGTGAATGAGCGAAATTAATAAAGCATGCTCTGAAACTGAAAGACCATACTCTTGAACAAAGAGAGGGAATAACCTAACATCCATACTACTTGGCACTCAACTTGTTTGCACTTTGTGGGGCAGACAGAACAATGACAAGGAGGATAGCTAGGCTAAAGTAAGGGCTAACTATAATGTTTTAAGGCTAACTTTATAATGTTTCACTCCTGTGCCTGTTAGCTTCTGCTTGTTAATGCGATGTTTGTGTTAAAAATAAATAATGCACCATTATAAATTAATAAATCATTTTGCTTCTTGTTGCATGAAGCAATAGCACCACGTTTCAAAAATAATTGCGAATTATGGACCAGTCTTCTTCTTTTGGCTGCTCCCGTTAAGGTTCGCCACAGCAGATCATCCGTCTCCATCTCACTCTGTCCTCTGCATCGTCCTCTGTTACACCAACTACCTGCATGTCCTCCCTCACCACATCCATAACCTCCTCTTTGGCCTCCCTCTTCTCCTCCTGCCTGGTGGCTCCATCCTCAGCATGCTTCTCCCTATATACTCTGGGACCCTCCTCTGCACATGCCCAAACCATCTCAGTCTCACCTGTCTGACTTTGTCTCCAAACTGTCCTACCTGCGCTGTCCCACTGATATGTTTATTCCTAATCCTGTCCATCCTCATCACAATATCTTCAGCTCTGCCACTTCCACCTCTACCTCCTGTCGTTTTGTTAGTGCCACTGCCTCTAAGCCGTACATAGCTGGTCTCACTACGTCTTGTAAACTTTCACTCTCACTCTTGCAGATTCCCTTTTGTCACAAATCACTCCTGCCACCTTTCTCCACCCCGCCTGCCTCTCTTCTTCACCTCTCTACCACACTCTCCATTACTTTTGATAGTTAACCCAAAGTATTTAAACTCATCTAACTTTACCACCTCCACTCCTTGCATCCACACTATTCCACCGTGCTCCCCCTCATTCACACACATGTACTCAGTCTTGCTCCTACTGGCTTTCATTCCCCTTCTCTCCAGAGCATTTCTCCACTTCTCCAGGCTAGTCTCCAGGCTAGTCAACCCCTTCTGGCCTTCTCTGTGCTTCTTCATCAGCACTCTCAGTGCAAACATTGAACCTGTAGTGGACTTTTTTTGGGATGAAAATAAAAATCCTACAGCAACAAACCACAGCAGCCAATGACCACATCTACTCACATACTATGAAGCCATTTGATGACATTGTGTAGCCTACTGATAGGTCTATGGAGCGCTTCTGTAATCTTTGGAAAGTGGCAGCTTGGACAGAGAACTGTACCAAACACTGCTTGTTATGTGAAGGCCCAGATACCTCATCTTCCTCTTTGGACAAGCCCAGTTGGAACGCAAGCACACACACACACACACACACACACACACACACTTTTACACATGGAATTTAAATTATGACTACTTCACAATTATTATAATTCTTGGAATTTACAGACAGCTAGCAGTATGTGTGAGATCTTACCATTGCAGAACAGGCTAACAGACCGCATAAAAGGATTGGGGGGTGTGGAAGGGAGGAGCTGCTTCAGCCGACTGAAGCTGTCTGAGTGGCATAGGATAGGAAGATATTCCTCTGTCTGTGGACTGGAAGGAGTTTATGAACTCATGGGTTTTGTTTCAAATTAGTGCTAAAATGTATATTTAAAAAATAGCCAAAATGTTGTTAGCCCACTCAATTCTATTTTTGCCCACAAAATAAAATTTGAAACCACCCATCTGGAATCAATGATGCTTCTATTCCGGGGTTCACATGTCTCCTGAAGGAATCAGCTGATGCTGGCGGCATCTGGGCCACATCATTTTACAGGTTAAACAAAGGTTTTGAGTAAATATCAAAGACAACCATGCAAATTTGCATGAGCTGCTGCATGACAAGCCACCGCCAATCTGATTTTATGGTGCAATAACCACAGGTAATAGGCAATGGAAGCACATTGCTTCTTAGTTACTCCAGCCCTTTGACACTTTTCAAGGAAGCAAAATTCAGGACCACTTAAAATTTTAACGTCCTCTGCAATTCAATTGTTGACTAGCAGAGGATTTGATTGATGGGATGGAGGCCTGTCAGCTTTTGTTTATGTATGGCAATTAGTGTGTGCAAAGTCCATGTAAAACGATTGCTCTCATTGTGCTGGATGCATTGTTGAAGTTATGAGTTGAAAAGCTAAAGTACATTGTGTTTGTTAAAAGGTGCTATGAACTGCATTTTAAAGCTACAGTGTGTAAGGATTTAATGTCATCTTGTGGGGAGGTTGTAGATTGCATTATCATCGGTCACAGTTTTTCTTCCCTTCAGATTTTTGCTTCTTTGGCGTTGGGGATTCATGTCCCATTGCCAAGCTGATTTTTGAATCATGAATCAACAGACAGCCCCACTGAATCTGATGCAGAAGCTTTCTCAGACGATCCATGGACTGAGTTGTTCCCTATTACTGGTTAACTTGTTGATTGGTTTAGGATTTTACCATATAAATTGAATCATTGGGAATGTTTTATGGAGTCCAGCTGCTTATTTATTTATTTATTTATTTATTTTTAGTTGGTCTTCTTTGAAATACGAAAAGTGTTTTCAGAGATTCTACTTATTGGTTACTGTGTAAGTGCTACTTTTGGGATTATTTCAAAATTGTATTACTGCATCAATTCCAAAATGGACCTGCCCAGACTCTGGAATACTACATATCATGCAAAGCAGCACTCTTGTGTTGTGACTTGCTGAAAATTATTTAAAGAGTGGCACCAGAAAAAATGTTCAGGTGTAAAAACTCGTGAAAAAATATCTAAATAGTATTGCAAAATGTTTGAAATGTTTGAAAAACAAGTACTTTTGGCAGTTTTGTATGTTTTTTTTTTTTGTTTGTTTGTTTTGTTACTGTTTTTGCAATTTATGGGAAAAAGTGAAAAAATACATTTGTTTTTATGTGTTTTGTGCAAAAATCAATTTGGATACAAAAGTAAAACCTTGGCACCAATTTTGTGCAAATGCTATAAAAGTTTTCAGTTTGTGCAATAATGCCAAATCTTTCTACAGTTACAGTTTACAAATTTAGCAACATCACAAAAGTTTTAAAAATAAATAAATTAGAAAAAAAGAGTAATAAGCCTTTAGTATTGGTTATATCATGTTGACAGAAATTGCGCAAGGACACCATTATGTCACAAAGGGTTTAAATGATTGTATTTTGTACATCAGATTCTGTCCAACAACGCTGAGTCCGCTCACTGCTTTAAAAAACTCTCCAAGGTTGTGAGACGGAGCGACACTGAGAGGAAAAGGCAGATGTCCACAATGTTGGAGCCACTCAGCAGTTGTTCTCATTAGCCCACGGTTATGTAAATGTGAAGAATGCCACACATACTCGCAGGCTATGTCCCGCTAACCTGGTGTCACACTTCTTGCTGGTCACAACATGTATGCTGTTGTGTAATTATGCTTTACTTACTTAATTAACCCTCTTTTGTAGAGATTGCAACCACATTCCATGAAGGGCCAACAGTCGGATGAGCACCATTTTAATTTGGGGGGAGGGAATCGTCGCCTGCTGAGATGGTCAGTTGCAACAGGAACCTGCAGAGTGGTTGTTGTCATATGGTTGCCCATCCCTGCTTTATTACATCAATTACTGAGTCGATAAATGTCAAGAGACACTCCAGCATTTTTAACCCATTACTACCTCCAGATATTTTTTAAAGCAACTTTCACGTAAATGACATACCCAAAAGCAAAGGCTTATGGTTCAACCTATGATAAAGGAATCATTTACTTTGTAACAACTGACAGAAAACCTTTTAAGATGATAGTAAAATAAGTTGGCATCAAGTTTGTACATTCTCCAAAACACATTAAAATAGCCTGTACAGAATCTGCATCATTCCTTCTGAAATAAAAGTCTGATTAGGCATGTTACCCCCGCAGGAACTCCACCTATAGCCCAGGTCTCACTACGTTTACAGGAACGGCCCCTTCATTGACCTTCTGAACCGTCTGTGTCTCCACTACAGTGAAGACGAACCGGGCTTGCAGTGACAGCAAGTAATGCTAGCGAAAGCTGGAAAGCAAACTTTAACCTTAACGTTAGATGCAAGGCTAGCTATCGATAGCATCCAACATTAGCGCGCTATTCAGAAGGCAAATGCAGGAGTAATTTACACTTTTTTAAATTTGGCTTCCTATTCAATTGTTCGGTAATGCAAACTCTTAAAATATCTGTTTCATTATTTTTTTACCTGACTCCAATGTTCTCAACTGCAACATCCTTTCCACTGCAACGTCCATCGTCACACAAAAAAGCAGCAAGTCTTTTGTCCCTGCCTATTTGGTGCGCAAATGTCTGTGGTGCAATATTCCGTTAGTTTTGCGGTCTGAGCAACTTTTGCTGTTGTTGTGGTTCAGACGCTTGTAGTCCATGTTCAACTTTTCTCTTTTATCTTGGCACTGCTTCACAATGTGTTTATTCTAGTGATGGCAAAACGAGGCTTCATGAAGCATTTAGTGCTTTATCTGAGCCCACTTGATGGCAGTCTATTCAAAAAAGAATTCAAAGCCCAATGCACTTCCGTTTCATTTTAACCATTTTTTGAACAGACACTGCCTTCTAGTGGGCTCATAAAAAGCACCAAATGCTTCATGTAGCCTCATTTTGTCTTCACTAGTTTATTAATCTGTCCATTTTCTCTCCATTTACTTACTTTCACAAATAACACTTGTTGTGTTTTGCCGTCTTCTGTGTGTGAGTTCAACCAATCACCGTTGAACCCTGCCAACGGTATTTCAGGGCCGCTCAAAAGTATATATCCTGCTGCAGGGACTTGCCTCGCTTCGAAAAAGGTTCTTAAAAATCACTTTTCAGGGGCGGTCCCTGCGGTGGAGACACGTGCAAAAGTATCAGACCCCCTAAAATGGCCCGCAAGTTCCTGCAGTGGAAACGGGCCTATTGTCAGGCAGTCTTGTTTCTGGCATTGTGGCATAGGCTTTTTATGGTGAAGCTGAGCAGTGTCATTCCTCAGTGATTGTTGCACACCTTCAATTTCATTCAAATGTTAACATCCTCCATTGTCTGCTAGTCCACAGGCACTGTTCCTGACTTCTATGCAACAGTGAGCTGGCATGTCAACCAGGACATCCCAACAATATGCGGAGCCATCAGGGTCTCTGGGTGAATGTCATCAAACATTGATATCTTGCTATAGAGCTTTTCAGCTCTGCCATGGAGATGGGAAACAATTTTCTCAAGTCCTTTAACTCTACCTCCTTCACCAAGGCCATATCAGTTGGGTTTAGGAGTTCCGCAAAGTGTTCGTTTCACTGTGCTAGAGCATTGCTCGTCGAGGCCATCACTGCCAGCACTGCAGTTCACAGTCTGGGCTAAATCCTGCCTTCCCTTCTTGATTCACAAATACCTTGCCAGAACCTGCAGGCTGACCAGAAGTACTTGTACATGTCCTCCTGGAACTCCTGCCACACCAATGTTTCTATTTCAGCAACTGTATCTTCTGCTGACTCCTTTTTAAGCACGGTGGATTGTATCACTACTGGTGTCCAACTCCAGGTTCTTAGGTTGCCACAACAGACCATGATGACCTTCTTGCCCCAGCTCTGAGCATGTGCAATGGAGGCTTTAAACATGATACACTCCAGTTCCAGGTGCCCAACCTCCCCCAGACTGCAGAAAAAGTTCCTCCAGAAGTGGGAGTTCATGGCCACTTGGACTGGACATCAGCCTGTATTCATTTTGGAAGATGCAAACAATGAACAAACACGGCCGAGGCATGATTTCACATATGCTTGTATTTAAGAGCATAATGAATTAGTCGGAATATATAAATATGGTGTGGGATTTTTTTTGTTTGTTTTGTTTTGTCTTGTTTTTTGTTATTATCTCTCATTCTCCATGTTCCCATTTTGTGCTACACTTGCATTATAATGTTTGAATCATAGTCTGTCGCAATGGTTTCCGATCCTGGTCCTGTACCCCTGTGGACTTTAAATTAATAAAAGTACAGTATAATCAGGCGTGATTAACATGTATACGTGATAAGCCATGACGACTCACAATTAACAAAGGATTTGTTCTCTTCAATCTTTCTCTCTATCAGGTGTGATGAATGCACACGTTAATTACTGCAAACCAGAAATGAGCACAGGCAAGGTGAAGCATCATGGGATACGGTAAATGAGCAAACCATACAAATGAGCTCGCTCGTTTCAGTTTTGTCTTTGACTGAATGTTTTCATTTGGTTATAATGGACAGGTGCATCATTATATGTGCAAGAAACTTAGTTAGATGTTTTCACTTTTCTCTCTCTGACAAAATTCCCTCCAGCATCTTTCTCCCACACAGCTAAATGTGGGGCAGAGAAAACGGCCAACTCTAATGTTATAATAATGTGATGAGCATTGGCTTGAAAGACCCTATGAAGTAAAAAAGACGAGTTCTGCATTTGTTAAGCAACACAGCTCACCCCAAGGTTCTCTAAGGGAATGATAAAGATGGAAAGCTTGACAAAAAAGTTAAGCTTTTGGAAATTTGCACTCGACAAAGAGCCATTTTCTTCATCTTTAAATTAAATGTACTGTGAAGTTCCGATGTGAAGCGCTTCATTGCTCGTCAACTTGCAAAACTCTTTTCCTATTTTCGTCCTATCAGTTCTCCCTGTCATAAAGCTGAGTCTAATCTCCATTTCATGGGTTCTTTAACAAGGCATATTGTTTTCAATTCTCCCCAAGCCACTGAAACCCATTTTTTATTCATGTGCTCCCAACATCAACTCAGTTCGAGCCTCTACTTACCTCCCTGAGCAGGTAGATCAGCGGGATAGGAGTTGGGCTACTAATGTGTAGACCTGGATTTGATTCCCGCTCAGGCTATATCTTCATCTGCATTGTCCCAGTCCACCCAGCTGTAAATGGGGACCGACCTTGGCTGGGGAAGTAACCTGCGATACACAGGGGCGTCCTGTCCAGGGGGATTCACAGACTCTCATCTGCTTCACGCTACAGAATCTGGGGATAAGCTCTGGCACCAATGGGCCTACATGGATCTTTTTCAACACAAACTCAGTTTGAGCCATTACTTACCTCTTTATTCTCATTGAGATAAAAATGTGACTTGAAGTATAAGTACAACATGTAGTATTGCATAATAATATCAAAACTAGACCCGAGCTGACTGTGAAAGCATCAAGAAATCTCACCAACAAAAGTGAAAACTCTCAAATTAAACCATTGCATTATTTGAACTTACGGGACTCGAGCAATGTTTAGTTTCAATTAATCAAGTTGATCAGCTTTATTGAGACTACAAATACTTTCATGTGGAAAACTTCAAGGATGGGAATGCAGTTACTGGTAGCCCAAAAATATTAATGGCATTCATCAAAAGATACTGTGGCAAATGTTGTATCTCAAGATAAATGGATAATAATAATAATAATAATAATGTTCCAGGTTGTAAGGTAATAAGGGTGAGAAGCTCGAATATTTGGGAGGGACTCTGAGTAGAGCCACTGCTCCTTCGTATCGAAAGTAGCCAACTGAGGTGGTTCGGGCATCTGGTGAGCATGCCCCCTGGTCGTCTCCCTAGGGAGGTCTTCCAGGCATGTCCAACTGGGAGGAGGCCCCGGGGAAGACCCAGGACATGCTGGATGGATTATATTTCCCGGCTGGTTTGGGAACACCTCGGGATCCCCCAGGAAGAGTTAGAGGACTTGTGCGAGGATAGGGAAGTATGGGATGAGCTGCTTGGTCTGCTGCCACCACGACCCGGACCCAGATAAGCAGCAGAAAATGAAT
>OMMV01187500.1:0-14032 GCA_900302635.1 Chatrabus melanurus | reverse complement strand
CTGCACAGCTTCTGTTCTGGTTCTGTTTATGTTCTCTGGCTTTCTGCAACCAGTTGTGTGCTCGCAACGGAATTACATCTTTACAGACTGAATGTTGGTAAACATTGTAAATTGTCTATTGAAGCCTACATTGGAATTTAGTATGTAGGAGCTAGCTAGCAAGCTAGCGTTAGCGACCGTTGCTTACCTCACATACAGGTTGTCTCTTGGCGGCATGTATCCTCTCGTCTTCGGCGTCATACTCTTGTATCGCTTCCCAAACTCTCCTGTTCTTTTCAAGCGTATTTTGTCTCGAGACATATCCACAGAAAAGTCACCTCATAGTCCTGTAGCCCTCAGTGAGTCGCGTGGGTAAATACGTCACGGCAGTTTTCGCGCATGCGTGCTATGATGAACCCGCCCACATTGAAAAAATGCAATTGCAGTGGAAAACGAAGTCGAGCCGAGTCGAGCCGAGCCAAGACGAGCCGAGTCGAGTCGAGTTGAGTAGATACCGGCAGTGGAAAAGTGGCATAAGTGCAATGCTTAATTTATGTGTTTCAGTATGGCAATTTTCATATTGTTATCAATGAATATATCCAGTGTTTAATAAAGCAGCCATTCCCAAACTTAAGACCACTGTGGCCGACTTTGAAAACTGAAAATCTTCTGAGGCGAGGCCCACCCAAACTATATATATATATATATATATATATATATAGTTAGGTCAATATATATTTGGACATGACACAATTTTTAGAATTTTGCCTCTGTACATGATCACAAAGGAGTTGCAATTAAACAATCAACATATGCTTGTAGTGTCTCAAGAAAACTGGCTGTAAAAGTATGATTTGTATTTAAAAAATCCTTATATTTAGTTTGTCCAATTACTTATGGGCTCTGAAAATGGAGGGACTGTGTCTAAAAATTGCTGTAATTCCTAAATGTTTAAAGCAATATTTTTTTAAACCCCTTGCATTGAAGCTGAAAGTCTACACATGTTTTTAGTTACCGGTATTCATTTTTATGACCACCTGCAGTACCTTCATGGACCAGTACAGGGTCACGGGCCACACATTGGAAACCACTATAATAAAGAATTCTGGTTGTTGACAGTATCATGGTATAAACTACAATATACCCCAGCTAAATGGCTACAATTTGGGAACACTTGATACTTGCACAGTGACCCTGATCTTCCTCGTTAGGGGTTTTTTGTTCTTGTTTTAAAGAAAGGAGTAAAAGTGTTTTTAAGTTAAGTGAATGCTTGCTCATCTTTGATTACAAATCATTCCAGCCAGATCCACAGTCTAATGTATTTAAATAATTTGTTGAATAAATTAGTATTTGTATGTTAGAACACAAACCACTGTATTTTCTTCTGTTTTCTTTGCATTTACAACAATATTCCTTCACTGCTTTCGGTATTTGATGAATGCTGTGTTCACATCATGGACTTTATTCAGTAAATATTGTCTTACAAGTAACTGAATATTAGATTAAACTGTTTTTAACAGTATTAATGCTTTGGTAGGGTGGAATTTTGTGTAAGTTACTATTTTAGTCTTGATTTTACTTATGCCTAATCAACACCATTTCCCTTCTTGTTTGCCAACTTGTGGCGTCCACAGGAAAGGAATATTCACCAAAGTTAGGCAGCATTTTGGCTCATCCTTTTTACAGATGCGTTTCAGTGATATCAGCATTGTAAGTCAACATTTCAATTTCCTTTGGCTCCAAGTATGTTTTCTTTATAAACTGCCAAAATATCTATTTGATTTTTTTGTTTGTTTTTTTACATGAAGAGCATTGACTGGAAGCAAGTGATTCTTCACATGAGCCACTTCAACAGGTACTGTTGAATCATAGGGGAACGTTCTGTCTATTGATCAGTCTTTAGACGTTGAAGTTGTTTTAATTGATCAACCTCAGCGTGTGCAGGCTAGGAGTCAGAGGGTGCAGGGGAGCTTTAGGGCCAAGGAACTTAAGAGCTATTAGGCACAATTGAGCACACAGTCATCCATGTGAACTGATTATTGTGAGTGGTCAAGCGTTAAAGAACAGTGATCACTGTGATTATCTTCTGATTGAAAACATTTAAAGATGTACAGGTTGAAATGCTCCATCAGGTGGTTTATCTCACCCCTACAGATCAGTGTGCCGCCATCCATACTTGGAATAGTGGCATGGTGCTGATAGTAGGTCATTTTTATTTTTCTCATTAACGGTGTTATGCAAAATCATGTTTTATCTACTTTATTGTCATAATTAGGGTTAAAGGTTCATGGTAAACATCCTAAAAGGCTAACAAATCTATGACCTCTGTCTTTAGGAACCCTATGGTAAAAGCAAAATTCAGGCCTGACATGGCTTGTTTTAGACTCCTGTGACATATGTCACATAAGTCCATATCAAATGCAGCATTCAATTAATACTGGGAAGTCTTTTTTTTTTTTTTTTTTTGGAGAAATTTCCAAAATTTAAGTTGTGTTGGAATGTAGTTATAAAGTATCTTTATTTCTGTGGTATACCACAAAATTACAGCAAATTTTATTGCTGGTGAAATATTTATTTCAGAGTTTCTTTTGGAAATATAAAGAGTTAATTCCATGAGATCTTGCAGATGACATGAAGGAGGAAATGCACATGCACATGGTTTGAAGTTTATGCTGCATTCACTGGAAATGGGAAACTTGGAATTTCTGATGTCTAACCAGGAAAAATACATATTTAGTGTCTAATAAAGCTACAATAAAAAGTTAATTTCCTCGCTGACTCATTTTCATAAACCAAGCTGGAAGTATAGCTCATGTTAGTATTGGTAACTGACACAACAGACCTGTGTAAGTGTTTATTTACCTGTCCAGCAGATATCCAGCAAAATGTTTCTTTGAAATATGTCCAGATTTTTTGAGTTCTTCCCAGTGGGATCTCTGGTTATCTGTGTTTAGTACCTTTGTCCATTACTGTGTTTCTGCTTCAATGTTACGTAATTTTTTTTTTGGCACTTTCATTCACAATTGAAGGTTGACCCCATTTATTTGGCTTTAGGATGCTGATGCTCACCAAGAAAGTGTGTCACGGCATCTTCTTGTATTTTAACCCACATGGATGCAAATCCTAAATTGTTTCCATGCAAGGTGAATGTTGCTCATGTTAATGATTGGTCATATTGTCAATCCTTTATTTGAATACTAAGGAGCAAAATTATAGTGGTGGAAAAGAATATCCTTTTTATGACTTAAATGGTAAAAAAAAATCAAAAGGGACTACACCTTTAAGTACACATCTCTACATATGACCTTGTTCAAAACAAGATTTTGTTTATCGTATAAGATATCACCATCGCTGTCGGCACGCCATTGCAAGGTTAATCTGCAATTCTATATGTTGATATTTTATTGCACTTACTTTCAGAGCCGGACCTCCTTATACACTCACTATGCATGATGCGTTGGGCCCCGCTAATGAGAAAGGCCCCGCCACACTAGATCAGCCACACTAGGTCAAACTTTATATTTATGCCTCAAATGTCAAAATGTAAGTGGTCAGCTCACTGCTCACACATGGCTTTTACTTTTTAACACAATGTTGATGAGAAAACTTATTTAGGGTAAAATGATTCTAATTGGTTTAGGTTTTATTTATGATATGTTGATATGAAGTTGTGTAAATATGTTTTGTATTTATTTCTATCTACATATTTAAGAATCCACCAATGCTGAAACAGCTGAGGCCAGGAAAAGCTCCAGGGATCCGCAGCATTGGAGCTGAGCTCCTCCAGGTGGGTGGAGATGCTGTTCTCATGGCATTGGAAACAATCTTTGTTTCAATCTGGGAGACGGGTATCATCCCTACAGACTGGAAAAAAGTGCTTGTTGTCCCAATCTGGAAAGGAAAGGGTGATTGCATGGATTGTAACAACTATAGGGGTTACACTGTTCTCTGTGCTGGGGAAGGTGCTTGCAAGGATTATTAGGATTCAGTTCCAGCTACTTGCTGCTCAGCGACCAAAACAGTCTGGCTTCAAGCCCAAGAAGTCATCCCTCGACAGGTGAACTAGGTGACGACTGGATGTCTTTGGTACCAGGTCTCTTCGGAGGATCCTTGGGTACCGCTGCAATGACGCTGTATCAAGCGAGCCGTTAGAGCAGGTAGCTCAGCGGATAAGGAGCTGGTCTGCCAATATGTAAACCTGGGTTCGAATCCTGCTCATGCTACCTGTCTGTGTCCTTGGACAAGACACTTAATCTACATTGTCTCAGTCCACCCAGCTGTAAAAATGGGTACTGGTCTTGGCTGGGGAAGTGAATGTGAGGCATCATTGTAAAGCGCTTTGAGCATCTGCTAGATGGAAAAGCGCTATAGAAATGCAGTCCATTTATTTATTTATTTATTTACTTAGGGAGACTAAGATGAGAAATATCACTCGTATTGTGAGGGAGTGTCAGCTTCAACATTTTGGCCGTTTACCTATGCATGATCCATGAGGCAGCGTGGTGGCCTAGATGTTAGTGCGACCGCTTTCAGTGCGGAAGGTTCCCAGTTTGAGGCCACCCCTGCCCATTCTCCATGTAATGTGGAGTTGCATCAGGAAGGGCATCCGGCATAAAACTTGTGCCAAATCTACATGCAGATCCATGTGGGATCCGCTGTGGCGACCCCAAGTTGAAATTGGGAGAAGCCGAAAGTAGATTATTATTACAGATGCATGATCCATCACTTAGGTGCCTGAGTGTTGAGGACCCCAGTGGCTGGAGAAGGCCAAGGGGACACCCACACTTCACCTGGCTGTGGCAGATAGATGGTTATTGAAGAGATGTGGGGATGGACTGGTTGTCTGCCTGGGTGGTTCCCATCCAGGACCCAAGGCAGTTCCATGGTGCCGTGGATGCAGCGAAGCGCGGCGCCAAAACATGCTACCAGACTTGACATGACTTGACTATGTATTTAAGATTTTAATATATTGTTTCAATTTGTCATCCAGATTTGCCTTAGCAATAAAGCCCCCATCATTTAATGCAGTCAACCTACATGTTGTAACTGTTTAAAAATTATTACTTCAGGCACAGTTTAGGCACCAGCACTGTTTTAAAAGTATCAGTTTAAAACTGGTATCACAAAAAACCCAAAGGATACCCAACCCGATTGTTGATACATCATTCTGTTCTGTGCATGTCTATTTGTTCTTAGACCGACAGATGAAGCAAGCTGTTTTAAAGGAGGGAAGATTGTAATGGGAGCACTGGTGATTGTGTGTCGATGGCAAATGGTTTACATGTCTCACAAGTCCGGTAGGAGGGCCCCTTATCAGAATTTTGCTAACCCCAGAGAGGTTAAGACCGGCTCTGCTTACTTTAAATCTAAATGTAGTGATGTTAGACACTGAGTTGTAAAAAAATAAAAAAATAAAATGAAACAGTCACACACACAGCTTTTTGTTTGCTCTGCTGTCAGACTTTTGTTTATCGATACCCACAGCAAAATCTGCTTGAGTGACAGAACATTGCAAAATGCCAAAGTTGGAGAAAGCTTTCAAGTCGAAGGAAATTGAGTATGCAAGACTGACACTGACTGATTTAGCAAATGTCAAGCAGTTATCTTGAGCAACAAGAGCCACAATCATAATCGGAGAGGCTTGCTTTCAAGTAGCTGTTGAAAGAGGAGATATATATATATTTTTAAAGATGTTTCATCTGCTTTTCCTGTTCTGCTTGAATCCATAATTTTGAAGATTTTCTGCACTTCTGTTTTCATAATGATAGATATAACCTTGATATTCCAGATTTCTTGAACCAGATGACGGAGAGAATTTCTGCACAAACTTTGGATGCCACACAGAAAGAAATGTGCACAACAGCGTTCTCGCTGTATTTGAGCTGTCACCAAGTTGTCAGAGTACAGTGATGCTGACAATTGATTCATGTGCAAATGTCTCTGCTCCCCGGATGGCAGTCAGAGTATATAAAAGTCACTTTTCCTTCTGTGAGAATGACAGGATGCAGTGAGTCAAGACAACAAAGCTGTCACAAACAGCTGTCTGCGCTGACAATTATCAGATTTATTTATTGACAATGATCGGGCAGAACCACTTCATAAAAAGCAGCATGTGAAGACAGGGACATCCTCCGCTGTTAGACAGGACAGACAGCTAGGATAATACACCGCACACTTACACTGATAGGATGTTGTCAATCACCTCCCCTTTGAAAGGCTGCACACTGAGAAACTCTTTGAGGCGTTCGTTCATTACCTTTAACCATCCTCTAAGTGGAAAGAGCTTCCAGTCAAGTCAGTGTAAAGCACCTCATATTGGAGTGGGTCACCGAAAAGCTGAATTCACTGAGAAAAAAAAAGACTCAGAAATGAAGATCTACTGTGTTAAGCACATGATGAACAAAAGGTTAACACTATTACTGACCTGCAGTTCTCAGTGTCATACTGGATTTCTGCGGCCCGAATAGGGAACCGAGTGCAGGCCGCCATTGTGGGGTGGCTTATGTCATCCTGTTTGCCCTGTGGTTAATTTAATGATCTCTCTATCCCAAAGTCCCTCTGAAAGGTGAGAGTAATAACACTTGTAACCCCACTTGTTTCGCAGAGCTGAGAGGATGCATACGACTCGGCCGGGAGGACGCTAATCCGAGCTAGCCTCATCAGAAAGCGCCTCCGTCCAGAGGAGATAGCCTTTCATGTCTCATCATTTCTTTGCTGAGCCCCACTGGTACATGTGACATGAAGAGGCCGTAGCATTTGTTCACCGATGTAAGTGTCAGGACTATCTGAAAAAGTTCATTTGTATTAGCGGATGCACACAGCGCGCTGTGCCGCTGCTGCGTGCATCCCTTCTGAGGAGGATCGACAACAAGGGTCCCCAGCTGATTTGGATAACAAGGTTTTCACCCCGAGCAAATGTTTGGCTTCTGGTAGCTTCCAAGAAGCTCAGAAAAAAGAAATACGTAATTAAAAATAGGGGCCTAGCTTCCACCCAGCACAAAGCAGTGCACAGAGCAGTACAATATCGCAGCTGCTAGTTTTCAAATAACTCGACTTACTTGACTTAGATGCGTAGGACTTAGCGTCCCTTCTCGCCCATTGCTTAATGCTCTGCAGTAGCTATGGGCAGCCCTGTATCATCTCGCACTTATGTTATCCATCTCTTTGGTGGTCTTCCTCGTGGATGTGGGCTACTGAAGTCTTGGCGGTAGGCCTATGTAATATATCTTTGCAGAGGATGTCTTGGTGATGTGGTGTAATACTATCACGGGATTATCTGCAGTGTCTTGTGCAGTAGCTTGCTCGGGGAGTTTCACATGCTTCCAAGTATATGCTCCAGCCGCTGGCTAGCCGTCACACGAAAAGGAAGGCCGAGTGAATAAGCCCTTCCCTCCCAGTGCATAGCTTCTCCATAACCAAGACTCTTGCAGTGTCACCTCATGACATACCACAGTAACTGGGTACCTTACAGCCCCAGGCTAAACCTGCAAGGTATCTTGGAGTAGGTTGAGGCCCTAGAGGTGCAATACGCATGGCCTGCTGGCATGTGCACATTCACCAACTCAAGCCACATATATGGGCAAATAGAAGGATGAAGCAGGTCCTTTGCCTTTGTTGGCACTGCTCTAGGAGCATGCATTCCGAAGTTACAGTGAAACACCTGCTCGCTTTGCACATTATGTCTACAACCTGGCTTCAGGAAGTTGTAGCTACGTCTGTGGAAACGGAACAGGGTGCTGTTCTCATTCCCCACAAATTAGTCTGGTGGCTTAAGCCCCAAAATTCATGTTACGTTTACAGAGCGGACATATTCACAAAAATTGATATACCCTTAGGGGGTACATATTGAATTTTTAATAGGACCCCCTTCTCAACACCCCACAGGCTCTGAAATTTTGAAAAAATTTGGAAAATCCAAAATGGCCACCATCAAACTGATATGTATCTGTAAAGTCCTTGATGTTGGTACAAATATAACAATCTTGGTGTCTAAAAGTAGGTTTCCAAGGTCACGGAATTCAATGGTGTAGAACTGAAATGGAGTATGATATAGGCAGGTATACATGTGAATAATTCAAAATGGCCATCATTGTTGTAATGAAATTTTCAAATACAGTCTGATTCTGACAATATTGATATGTAAACTCTGGCAATATGAATAATACACAAGACCTATTTGGGGAAATGAATTTATTCTGCAAGAAACTGACAAAAAACACTATACACACTATATGTCACATGGGAAATATGGACATAATACATAATATAAACATAATGTGATGCTATTTACATTTATAATGAATTATCAAAACATCATAGTTACAGTAGCTGGATATGTTCATCAATGAGATCATTCTTACATTTCCTAAGGATGGTTGCATAGTCATACAATATTGTAAAGTTGCTATCTATCATAGTTACTTTCATTTTTCATTTGTATTGTGTCTCATTGAATTTCTTGACCTTGAAAACCTACATTTAGACACCAAGATTGCTATATTTGGACCAATATCAAGGATTTTACAGATACATATAAGTTCAATAGCGGCCATTCTGGATTTCTGCCAACATATCTGTGAGAGTGAGAATGGGACTTTAGACACGTCCTAAATACACTTTCGCAATGCACTTTAGACCATACACAATAGATCATCAAGACAGGATCTGTAGTGTCAGATTTGTGTCAAATCCTACTTGTGCAGATCTTGTCAAACATTGGAAGCCATAAAATTATACACAAAATACACAAAAATGATGTAGTGACTGCAACTATTCAAATGTCTCCGTGTCTTTATTGATAACTGAGAACTATAGTGTTTTAATAATATGAACAGCACCTTTAAAGGTAGTTTTATTGTACCTTTATCAGCAAGATAAAGGTACTGTTCACTTGATAATTTACTTGCATTTGCCATGTGTTCCTTTGAAAAGCAGTACAAATAGTTTCTAAAAATAGAGGTTGCATTATTCAAATTATTATTATCATATCATTTCCTAAGATAAATACAAGTCAAACAAAAGGGAACAGAAAACAGAGCTGTGGGATGTAGTAATTTGGTTATTTTAATCAGAAAACTGGAGTATAGTTGACATAGGCATTCTCTCCTTGAAAATCCACTTTTGGCATAATGAGTATAATTATTATTATTAATATGCCTATTAGGAAAGCCCACACACAGAGTCTCAAAAATAAGTTATGTTGTTATGTTAATATATACAGGACTGTGCAAAAATGTCAATCACCCTAGTTTTTGAGTATTGCTTTCTTCATTTGTATGACAAAAAGATAAAACAATCTACTTCTCCCAATTTCAAGTCAGGGTCGCCACAACAGATCCCACATGGATCTGCATATAGATTTGGCACAAGTTTCACGCTAGATGCCCTTCCTGACGCAACTCCACATTACATGGAGAATGGGCAGGGGGGGGCCTTGAACCGGGAAACTTCCACACTGAAAGCAGTCACACTAACCACTATGCCACCACGCTGCCTTATACGACAAAAAGATAAAATTTGAAATTTCCAAATGTTAATTTAAAAAAAAACAGAAAAATGCTGCAGAGAATTTTGATCTAATTAAGGAAAGTATGTATTGAAGATAGTAATCAAAAAACTTTATTACTTTTTATGTTTACAGCCCAATGCATGATTCCACAAAGACAACAAAAGAGATAATATTATTTGTTGAAAATAATCAGTGAACACCGAATTGATTAGAATGATGTTCTTGTAAAACTGTGGCATATTTCACCCAAAAGAATCCAGTTTTAAAGGTGAAGGGTTGTCACACTAGATTTTTTTCTTCATAGTCCTTAATGTATAGCACTAGTATTATAAAATATTTTATGTTCAGAAGTTAACCTTATTTTTGCAGCAGCTGAACACTGGCAAACTTACAGGCACAGCAATAGAAAAATTACACAGCTAACAAAAAACATCAGGATAGAAGCTGTTCTCCTTTATGTGGTGTTATTCTCCATCACTTTTCTGAATGTTGGACTCTTCTGGGGCCTCATTTATGAAACATTGCATTGGATTCATACTCAAAATATACATGCAAACAAAAGCCAAAAATGGCATATGAACAAAAAAAAAAAAAAAAATCAGACTCTGCGAGCAAAATCCTCTTTATGAATCACACACTAATTTGAATTGTGCGCAGGTTGATCTGCTTCATATACCGTCCTCTACACGCCCACATTCAATCACAAATGGTCAATGCAAAACACCTCATGAATATTCAAACATACACATGAAGCCCGAAACGTGGCCTTATCATGGCAACCGAGAGGAAGAGCAAGAAAAGAAATGTATCTCAAACAGAAATCGAGGTGCTTGTGTGTGATCACAGCAGTGACATGACAAAAAAACAATAAATGCAGCAAGTGGCAACACTAGGTGGCGAAGGCGAGTCCACAAGTAGTTTTGAACTCAACCATTTGTGACGCCCATTCACTCATGGTGTCGCATGTTTGTTCTTAGTTTAGACATTACAATCACTTATGGACAAAACTTTAACGAGCTTTAAGACACTTTAAGAAGCTCACCACAACAACCAGCATGAATCTTTGAAAATAACAGCATAACTGGACAATTATTAATCGTTATGCTTGATCCAGAATCCTTTGCGCTGCTGTGACATCACCACGCTGCTGTCTTTATTACAATAAAATCTCTCCTAATAAAATTTGAGCAGTGAAAATAATGTTGGCCCATTTTTTATATAAAATTGCAGGAGGGAAACATTTGTTTCATGCCAGTATAGTAGTCAGGACTTCACACCTTGTCCAAATGATGGCAAAAATCCAGTCATGTCCACCACTAAGTTATTTTCATTTCAATAGCTGTGCTGCGAGATAACAGTGCTGATGAAATATTAAACATGTGGTTTGATGTAAGATCTGAGTCAGCTTATGTGTGATGTGTTTTATTAAGTGGAATTATGAGTTATGACTCACTGGCACACGACATCATTTTATGTGTAAGGATGCCACTGACATTTTTCCCATGATCTGGCTTCACTTCATCCTCTCCAAACTGCTCGTACTCTTTGGTCACAGTTTGCGTACATATACAAACATTTTGCCTTCTGGTTTACTTTTATAAATCACAACATAATCACAACAATATGCCTTAAAATGGTCGTGCACATATTTTAGGTCCCGTTATTGTACATGCGCAAAGGTGATAAATGAGTCCCCTGGTTCCTGGATGGAGTTTTGTTGTGACAAGAAATGATCCAGCAAAGCTAATGGAATTATTTGGGAAAAAAATGCATCTTACGTTATGTGACTGGTGTGAACTTGTTTAGTTGCTAAACATTATCTCATGGATGCTATAGAATCTGGAGGTGCTAGATTGAGAGAATATCCATCTCCACCATAGAGCCGCCTATGTGTAAATGTGACATGTTCTTTCTTCCCATTTGATGCAAGTGTGTGGTGACGCTCAGTGAGTATCACAGATTTCAGGGCGACACTCTGGGTCAAGTGTGCGTTTCTGTCAAGTGAGAGGGTTTTTTCCTGATATGTGCACAGAACGTGCCACAAAGATATGAAAAAAAAAAAAAAATCACACAATCCTTACGGTGCATCTCATCGGTCCAGAGTCTTAATTTAACACATTCGGCTTGTTTAATTGCATTCCACTATGTGAAGAAAGTTCGCAGTGGCTTCGTGCATTTAACACATTGCACTTCAGTGACTTTCGTTTGCGGCTGTATAGATCGGTAAACAAATCATTCTCAAATTATGCCGGGATGGCTCATTTTCTTATTGAGTCCCAGGTGCCGCTATTTTAATCATTACCTAATTGTCTGGCTGCTCTATCGACAGCATAGAGGCCTCCGACTCTGATTCTGCTGACACTGGCAGGGCCTCAAAGATCTAGGTTAACCTTTGGATGTCCATTGACGCTCTACAGGCTGATGATGATTGATCGAGGTGGCCCTTGCTGTTAGATAATACCTAATCAGCGTTCAGAGTAATTTGTGTAAATGAGACCTCATTATTGATGGTAGGCAACTTTAGGACCGTTGGTGCACGCTGAATCCAGACAGGGATTGGATCAGCAATAAAACTTTGCTTTGCACCTCCTGCATCTCCTGCTGGAGATTGAGGGCAGGCGGGCTGGTTGAACTGTTGAGTGGCAACTAGGTGGAATAAGATGAGATGACAGGATGAGAATGAACTTCACACTATGCCTGATCTCTTCATTTAACGCATGTCACGCAAACAATGACTGCAAAATGTTCACCAGGCAAATGATGCTCCTCCTCCTACCAGGAGTTCTCTTTCTTAGTGAGATATTCCTTACGATGTGACAGATTTTGCAGAGTCTCTTATCTTAATTGAGCTTTCTGCGATGAACCAGGTGGAAATTATTTTCCTTTTCGTAAGACGACTTACTTGCAGAAAACGTTCCGTCAGCACCCCGGTGAAATAAGTCCACCCAGGGTATTAAAATGATAATAGAGTGTGTGTGTGTGCTTTTGACAAGCCATCTATGGTCGAGATTATGAAAACTCACTTTTCTATACAGCTTTATATAAATTTAAAAGACACACAAATGTCAGCACACGTGGAGCAGCTCCAGTGGATATTAGCAGTACAAAATATGTAATAATTATGTACAATATGTGCGACGTACTGGAGCTACATTTAGCTTGCGGCCATGGTTGTGTTTGAAAATCAAAGCGAACGCTTCAGTCGTTGCACCTTCTGATGTTGATGTTGGAGGATGGATGTGTGCCCCAAGGACATGGCCAGTCTCTAACCCCTGTAGATGGAGCTCTGCCCCGTCAGTCACAGCTCAAGTCCCGGGCTCTGACTTGACGACACCGGGCCTTGATGATGATTGATCATGTTGTTTTCTTCATTACTTTAAACCCAATCAGTGCTTGCTGTAATTTGAGTAATGACGGCTCATTATTGGAAAATCCACAGTTTAAAGGCCTCTTTATTTTACCCCACCGGCAGGCACCTTTGGGACAGTATTAAGGAATCGATGATTTGCCTGGTTTTGCATACATGAAGCCATCCTGGAAACCAGATTTCAAATGTGAAGTTCAAATAAAGCTACCGTGTTAATGCTAAATTCTGCTGTGTGATTTCACAGTGCTTCAGTAAGACACTGGAGTGGGGGCCCTATCTTCCACACAACGCAAATGTCATTGCTACAGTAATTTCCAACTGCCGTAGTTGTCATTTTCATGCCCAGTGCCCACATTCTTAAAATAGCCAGTGCACTTGCGCTCATCTGTGTGCCCGTGGGCATGTTTGTCTTAAAATGAGGTTGGTCAGGCATAGTGCTGGTGCATTGCTATCAAAAGGCAGCAGGAAAAACCAAAAACCTGGTCTGAAGTTGAGCAGAGATTTTCTGGTATTTATATGGCGCAATATTCAGATATGCCTCACATAGGCAGATTCACGATGCGCGTTTACTCACCTTGTACACACAGGGATGCACATCTGCGCATCAAACTACAGCAAAACTGAATCAAAACAAAAATATAAAATTAAATAAACACAAATGGAAAAGCACAAAACTTTTAGAATTGTACCGTATTTTTACGTTGGTTTTCTTCCTCCCTGGATTCGGAAGCGGGGAGGACCAAGATGGGGCTCACCACAGAGTCTCGAGCTGAGTTCAGCGTTACAGAGCGCTTTCTGCAAACGCTAACTATCCTGGCTGAACGGCTGATTGCTACAAGAGGCGTGCCTGCGCAATGGCACATGTTTCAAAATGGCAACAAGTGGAGAGTTGGATTCAGTTACGACTGATGTTATGAAGAAATTTGCCATTTCTGTGCTCTTAGATAAGCTTATGGATGATGCACTGGAAAGCTCACCCATAGTTACAGTGGTAACTGATGCTGTTTCTGCTGGAAGTGTTGCCCTTGCAGCTGTCGTCAATAAAATGGAGTCTTCTGATGACATGGACTACACCCTTCGCCCTGTTTGTTTCATGAAAAGCAAGGCACCTCCCAGACCATTAGCCTCCATTAGCGAGCGTTCGCTCACGCTTTTGGCGAAGGAGTCATTCGATGGCA
>OMMV01187495.1:0-10270 GCA_900302635.1 Chatrabus melanurus | reverse complement strand
AGAGAATAAATGGACTGCATTTCTATAGCGCTTTTCCATCTAGCAGATGCTCAAAGCACTTTACAATGATGCCTCACATTTACTTCCCCAGCCAAGACCGGTACCCATTTTTACAGCTGGGTGGACTGAGACGACGTAGATTAAGTGTCTTGTCCAAGGACACAGACAAGTAGCATGAGTGGGATTCGAACCCAGGTCTACATATTGGCAGGCCAGCTCCTTATCCACTCAGCTACCTGCTCTACGCTCTAATACAGCTGTCTGGGATCGTATTCTGTCATGTTGGATTATTTTGTTCGAGCAACCAACCAATGAACATCACGTTGCCTTCAATCTGATTGGCAGTCACTGTGTCGCTTCCCTTAACATTTGCATAAAATAGACTTCTCGTCTACTTTGGCCCCGCCTATCCAGCAGCATAGCGACCACTTGTCTCTTGTCACTGTAAAGTATCCACTCTGACTGAAAATGAATGGCAGCTGGTCAGTTGTAGCTAATGTGATGGGAGTCCCACCCATGCATGACAGCATTGTAAACAATGCTATCAGATCACCCTCTGCTGAACAAACTATGTAATGACACTATTTCCAACAGCCAAAGTGTTTTTCGGCATTGTTTATTTGGTAAAATAAGTTTTCATATCGGCAAAAATAACACTGATACCAATATGTTTGTGAAAGGCTGACACTGGCCGATATTATCGGTCAACCGATATATTGGTCAGGCTCTAAAAAATAGTCAGAAAATCTGAAAATTTAAGTTAAGTCAAGTCTTGGGCCATTGTACTGGCGTCACATGTCCCCACATCTACCACACCACGGTTGGATGGCAACCGCCCAGGCAGACAACCAATCCATCCCTGCCTCTTAAAAGTAACCATCTCTCTGGTGCAGTCAGGTGAAACATGGGCGTCCCCTTGGTCTTCTCCAGCCGCTGAGGTCCTCAACACAGCAACACATGCTGGATCAAGCATAGAGAAACATGCTGCATGTCCAGAATGTCATAGCTGACACTCCTTCACAATGCAAGTGATACTTATTTGAGTGTCCCAAAGTAAGTGTTCGTTTGACACAAAGTCATTCCAGCAGTACCCAAGGATCCTCCGAAGAGACCTAGTACTGAAGACATCCAGTCGTTGCCTTAGGTCCCTGGTTAGTGTCCAAGTCTCATAACCATACAGTGAGACAGGAAACACCAGAAGCCCAAAGACTTGGACCTTCATTCTCCAGCAAAGATATCAGCATCGCCAAACACCTCTGTCGAGTGACTTCATGACTCCGTAAACTCTTAAATTCAGACTAAAATGACCAAGGATGATTGACTCGGTCCTTAGGCAGATTATCTTAGCCAGTAACCTCACTGATAGTCTATTGTTGCACATCGGGGCCGGCTGGACTCAGTTGCACCAGCTAAGCTATGGGGGTCTCATCAGAAAAAGCCAATGCATTGGTTTACAGAGGAGCTATGAGTTCTAGGAACTGCATGAGTTTGGAATGCAAATGGTGCTCTTCGAGGCTCGGGCCTGCTTAGCTTATTATCTCACTCTATCTTTGAGTGGCCATGTGATTAAACACAGTCATACATTTCAGAGTCTTGATGTGAGTTAAGATCAGCCTCTTTCTTTTGATGTGATATCAGGGTGGCCCTTTTTTCATTTGTGCAATATTGCAAAGATTAGATCGATTTTGTCTATGGCTGATGCCAAGGTTCATGCTTTTGTGTAGTCCAGAAGTGATTGTTGTAATGTTATATTTTTGGCCCTGCCACTTAAAAGTATGGGAAGTCTTTTAATGATTCAGAGTGCGACTGCTGGAATTTTGACTGGAACTTGAAAATGTGATCATATTACCCCAGTGCTAGCTCTTTACTGGCTGCCTGTTCATGTGAGGGTGGATTTTAAACTTTTGCTGTTGACCTATAAATTAGAAAATGATTGTGCACCATCTTGTATGGCTGAATTGGCTCACCCATATGTTCCGGCACGTGCTGTCCAATAACGGAGGCAGGCTTGTTGTGCCTTTCTAAAGTTATGAAGAAAAAAGCAGACGTTAGAGCTTTTTCGTTTTGTTCACCATTATTGTGGAGCAGTCTGCTGGTCAAGATTAGGCAGTCGAGTTTCACTGAGGTTTTCTGGGCTAGACTTTCAGTTCTTGGGTACATATAATCATTAATGGTGAGTAAATTGTATCGCAATATTTTTAAGATTGCTTTAATGTTTATGCCATTTTATTATTGTTTTTATTTGCTGTGGTTTAATATTTTGGTGTTTTATTGTTCTGTTATTGCATTTGATACTGTGAAGCACTTTGTAAATGTGGTGTGAAAGTGCTACACAAATAAAAATTATTATTATTATTATTACTTAGAAATACTTCAGATTGCAACCGATGGCGATACTTATGTTTCTGTTTTACTTAGTAAATCTGCCAGTCTGGAGCCGCACTAATGCCAACATCAGACAATAGGACAGTGAGAAACCTTAAATCCTTCTGATTAATAATTTCTCATGCAGTGGTATAAAGAGGGGATTGGAGCTGCTGAGGAGGCCTGTCTTTGTCTGATGAAATAAAACGGCTTGACTTTGATGCAGCCGGCTTCTCAGCATGCCTCCATTAACACATTTACAGTCTGCCACTTCTATTTTCTTCACTTCTACTCTTTTTCTACTCAGAAAACCTACAAAACTGCATGTACTATGAATGTTTCCCATATACTGTCATTGTCTTTGTCTCGGCGGGCCCCTGCTGTTTTTTGACGACATGAATTAGCGTGACATAGATGGCCTCCTTTTCTACCCCTTCAGTTAGTAATAATCCACAACTGGAGGACAAAGGAGTGTGAGTGACCTGTTTTGGGGTCCATTTAGGGGTCTTGATGGCTGAGCTAGAGAGGAGTATGTTGACCCATCGCAGTGTTATGCCAATGTATAAACCAAAGACAAACAAAGAAATATGAAGACATGTCTTTGATCTCATCGTGGACACAACAAAAACATCATATATGAATGACAGCGCATAGACAAGTTAGTACTAATTGTGAACAGGAATTCAGGGCCACTTTATTATCAGGTCAGGTCTGGGAGCATGTGCTGGTACCAGCATATACCACACTATGGAACCATTGGCAACCATCCAGGCAGACAACTAGTCCATCCCCACCTCTTGAAAGTAGCCATCTATCTCCCACAGCCAGGGGAAACATGGGTGTCTACTTGGCCTTCTCCAGCCAGTGGGGTCCTCAATACTATAGCACCTGCATGCTGAATCGTTCCTTGAGAAATGCGCCACATGGCCCAAATGTTATAGCGAAGGTTTCCTCACAATGCAAGTGATGCTCCTTATCTAAGTCTCCCTAAGTTACTTCGTTTGACACAAAGTCATTCCGATGCTACCCAAGGATCCTCCGAAGAGACCTAGGACCAAAGACATTCAGTTGCCCACTTAGGTAACTGGTTTGTGTCCAAGTCTCATAACCATACAGTAAGACAAGAAGCACCAGGACCCTAAAGAATTGGACTTTCCTTCTCTTGCAAAGGTATGAGCTTTGGTAAACACCTATGTCCAGTGACCTTATGACTTCATAAGCACTTTCTAGGCATGTCTCGATGTCAAAGACTGAGGACCCAGAGACATGAATGTCACTGCCAAGATGTTATTATGCTGATGATAAACTGCATTACTGTGAGGAACATGTAATTGGATAGCTTTCTTAAGCTCTTTCTTTGCGTAATTTGACATTGTAATGATGAGAAATGTTTAATAATTGACAGCGCTCCTACAGTGTCTCTGAGTTATGCTTCTGTGTAAATAAGATGGAGGTTCCATCGCTGCATTTCATGTCTCAAGATTATTCCTTTAACAGCATTCAGCTCTGGTAATGAGCTTGTGATGTCTTGAAGTGTTTCCCAGTTCTGTGTGGCCCCAGAGGCACCTTCTCAAGCATCTCTGGTTCCAGCGTAGGCCCCTCAAAAGCATCCTCGGTTTATGACTGATAATGACTGGTGATGACAAAAATATAGTTGGAGTGATGTGCATTTGTACTCAGAAAGTTTCAAGAGTTCAAACATCTGTTTCACGCTCCCCACGGCCAGGCCGGAGTAGGCAGAAGTTGGATACAATTCACAGTGTCAACACTTAGTCTGCATTCACTCTTTCCCACTGTCGCACACACAAATGGCGCCGTTTCATCTCTCAGTGCATTGTTAATTCTTTCAGACTGAAGTAAGACCACTCGATGTGGCTCTTGTTGGTCCGCTGTGAATGGATCTTGTTATTGTGTTGCTGTGTCTCTAAATGCACTGGTATGATTGGAATTGGCCTCAAGTGCTTACAAGTGGGCAGCAACATTGCAGACGGACACAAACTCAGCACCAGTGGTGGTGTTCACATTCTGAAAGTCTTTCCGGGGCTGAAAGCTGTGACGCTACATGTAGAAAGGCACACATCAGACCTCAACCATGGCCTAAGATGCAATGCAAAAATTCTTGATGTTCTTTTAAAATTCCTACCTATGCCCCTTTTTCCTTGACTCACTGTAAAGTGTAAATAATAAAGGCCAGGCTCAACCCATTTTGTAAAGTTCAGTTCATTACCTCAAGCAGTCGACAGAGGAGGGTTAATGTTCTGTGATCACGTCTATGTTTGTCTGTTTGTTTCAAAAAGTGGACAATGTATTTTCATCAAGGCTTGAACAAATGTTTTGCCTCAATATTTCCATTTCATTCATTCATTTTCTATACCCGCTTATTCCAATTAAGGGTCTTTCCCTTTCATTGGGCGTGAGGCGCGGTACGCCCTGGACATGCCACCAGTCCATCACAGGGCCACATATAGACAGACAAACACATTCACACTCTCACTTACACCTACGGTCAATTTAAAGCTTAAACCCCGAAATTCATGTTACATTTACAGAGCGGACATATTCACCAAAATTGCTATGTGGGACCCTTAGGGGGGTACCTATTGAATTCTTAATAGGACCCCTTCTCAACACCCCCCTTGTTCTGAAATTCTGGAAAATTTTGGAAAATCCAAAATGGCCACCATCAAACAGATATGTATCCTTAAATTCCTTTATACTAGTCCAAATATAACAGTCTTGGTATCTAAATGTAGATTTTCAAGGTCAAGGAATTCAATGAGATATAGCAGAATGGTGTAGAGCTAAAATGGAGTATGATATAGGCAAATATACTTGTGAATAATTCAAAATGGCCACCATTATTGTCATGAAATTTTCAAATAGTCTGATTCTGACAATATTGATATGTAAACTCTGGTAATATGAAGAGTACGCAAGACCTATTTGGAGAAATGAATTTATTCCACAAGAAACTGACAAAAAACTTGAAACAACCTGTATGTCACATGGCAAATATGGACATAATAGATAGTATAAACATAATGTGATGCTATTAACATGTATAATGAATTAACAAAGCATCATAGTTACAGTAGCTGGATATGTTCATCAATGAGATCATTCTGACATTTCTTAAGGACGGTTGCAGTAACAATAGCCATTCAAAACTGTAAAGTTGCTATCTATCACCTGCCAGAATCATACTTACTTTCATTTCTATTGTATTGTATTGTATTGTAACTCATTGACTTCACTGATCTTGAAAACCTACATTTAGACACCACGATTGTTATATTTGGACCAACATCAAGGATTTTACGGACACATATCGGTTCAATGGCAGCCATTTTGGATTTCTGCCACCATTTTGGAACGTGGGGGATGTGAGAGGGGGCCCTATGAAAAATTCAATAGGTACTCCCTAAGGATCCCACATACCAATTTTTGTGAATATGTCCAGTGTGCAAATATTTTCGCCCTAAGGCACCTGACTATTTGGAAGTGGGATGAAGCCGGAGCACACGCAAACACGGGGCGAACACGCAAACTCCACACAGAAAGCACCAGGTCGGAAGGCAACCTGGGACCTTTTTGTGAGGCAACAGTGTTAACCACTAAGCCACCGTGCTGCCCTATTTCTCTTTCTTAAAGTTCTTTAACATTCTGAAAAACATTTTATTATGTTTACCTCTTCCTTCAATGTGCTTACCTTGTGATGTCATAAAGTCAGAATTCCAATTACTGTCCTCTGTTGGGTGGCAGAGGTAACAATCGTTGGCCATTGTTACCTTGGCCAGGACAGAGGTATGCTGCCTCTGTGTTTCTTGTAGTTATTGAAAAGCTCTATATTGCAAAGTTTTGAAAAAAAAAGTCATAAAATGTAGTGGTTGTACTATTTTATCTGATTCTACCCAAATATTTAATGGCTTGTATTCAAGGCCACACTCAGTTTATTCAAGTTATGTGAAAAGCAGTTTCATGAATTTTAGTCTTATGGGCTTCTTCAGAATGTGACCTCCAATGCACAGTGAGATGGTTTGCAGAAGAGTGTGAAGTGGTTCGCATAAAAATTTGCCCTTCTAGTTCTGAGAGCACAGTGCTCTGTACCAGAAACTGCTGGATTTTTCTTTGGGGGTTTGGACCATATTTCCACCACAGGTGAAGGAGTTCAAGTGTCTTCAGGTCTTGTATCTTGGGGGGATTGTGAGATTGAAAAGTGGATTGGTGCAGCATCAGGATTACTGTGGTTGTCAATCAAAGCTGATCTACTGTCATGAACTTTGGGTAGTGACTGAAAAACGGAAATTGTGGATATAGTCAGATTACTTTCCTTCTGAGGATGGTGGGATTCACCCTTAATAGTCAGGTCTCTTAGCGTGAAATATGGGTCGGATGTTTACCGGAGTGACAAAAGCACCAAATTTGGCACAGAGATTCTTTACCACAGACTTATCAATACTGGAAGGGCTCTAGTACGTGAATTATGGGATAGCAAAGTTTTGTCCTCAAAATACAAATTGGGTAGCCTGTGCCAGCGGTATTCCATGTCAAATTTTGTTGGTAATAAATAGCAGAGACATGTTTTCAGTTCAAATATCCACATTTCAAAGTCATTTTATTATTTACATTTCTTTGAGAGTCACTTTCGCCTTACATGGGCTAGTGCCCAGTCTCCACCGGCAAATACTAACCATGAAGAGCCCCTGTGGTGTTTACAGTATAATGAGAGTCATAATATTCTAAATGGCTTGTTTAAGACTGAAATGAATGTAGTTGTCATGGCACTTGATTATATACAACTATTATGTAAATCATGTCCTTGAATCATATCCAGTCTGCTTGTTCATATCAAACTATGAACACTGTCCTCCTAGACGTACAAAGCCATATTACAGCTTCTGAGGAATTGGCGGCACATTTACAAAGTGGTGTGCACTGAAGAGACGCTTTGGCACACTTGGATCTCACACAAACACCTTTGCAGGAACACCTGATGAGCTCCCTGCATGCTCTCGGGACCTCCGGTATGGTTATCCAATTTTGGCAGCCATCTATCACCCTCTCTTGTCCAGGAAAACTGCTCTGGCAATGGGAACCACTTGCTGGGGGAGCTCACTGGTAGTCCAGATACCAGCCTGAAAGACTGACTGCTTAACTATCTTTATTTCATTATTTTCATTATATATATTCTCTAATATTGAAAGCAATGCTATGAACTATTTTTCTGCCACGTTTGGTGCTTTTGTCAGCTCTGTAAACACCCTGACGCTAAGAGACTTGACTAAAAGGACAGAGTTGGGTTCTGACATTTTGTGCTTTGCATAGAAATGAACCAGTTGAGGTAGTTTGGGAATTTGGTTGAACTTCATCCTGGATGGCCCCCTTGGTATGTTTCCTAGGCATGACCAACTGGGAGGATGCATTGGGGAGAAACAGAAAATGCTGGAGAGTTTATGTACACTATAATATCTGAAAACGTCTTGGGATCCCCCAGAAGCTCCTGGTTGTTGAAGAGTGGGACATCTGGGCTACCTTACTTAACTTTCTGCCAATGTGATCCAACCCAAGATAAGTGGTGGGAAGAGGATGGATAGTTTTAGAGTAGTTAAGCTCACAAATGAACAGAAATGGATGAAAACATGGGAGTTTGTAGTACTGGTAAATAGAAATGATAGTGCATGATCAACACCTGAAAATCAGGTTCAGAATGTTGATGGTAAAAATGGCATTAATTCTGCTTTGTATGATATCTGCCTTTGATTAATTTGATTAATTTGTAAAAAAAAAATGTAATATGTGGGGGTGGAAAGATGTTCTCTTTATTTGGTTTAGCATCAGAACAGAGCAAAACATTAAGCCTATTTTTCTCACGAGTCAACACAGCATTGTCTTTTTTAACATCTGTAAACTCTACCCGTGGTTCAAAATAATGACTGTATAGGGGATTGACATGTTGAAGTAGTAGAGAAAGGACTGAAATCTGAGCCTACAGACATATGTATCCCATATGTGCTTTACAGAATCCAACAAGCGGACTGTGTTCTGGAGTAATATGAGTTCATGCCAGAACCCACGGGCGTTATTAAAAAGATGGAACATGATAATATGTGGTGTGATAGAGTAAAGAGCTCTGACGCTATCACATTAATCAACACTATCACTGTGGCGTACTTGAAATCAGCATGCTTTCATTTTGTAATGAACCGACGGCACAGCTTCTTTCAGAAAGTTAACTGTGCATGAATTCATCATGGCCAGGTGATTAATTATGGGCTAGCTGTCCAAATTGGCAGCTTCCTTTCATGGCAGTTAGTGGACCATGAGAAATCCCTGCTGAGTGAACAATGGTCAAGTTGCGTTTAGTTTGACAGATGGAATGTTGCTCGAAAAAGTTTATCTCACCAAGTCTACAGTAAGGCGAAGAGTCAGTGATGAGAATGAGCTGAGGATAGCTGCCATTTCTCTGCAGAGGGCTTCAGGTCAGGTCTGGTGCCACGAGTCACCGCATCCACCACCCTACAGAACCACCTTGGGTTCTGGATGGCAACCATAGGCCACAGTCAGAACTCTCTATCTTTCAGTCCCGTTCCGAGTATCGGGGCACTATATTTCCATCCTCTCATAATATCACAAACATCCTGAAGATTGTAAAATAAAAAGTTCTCCACGTAATATCCTGCAGTTTATTAGTTTATCGATAAGCGGACTCTTTTCAAGCACGTGATCCCAATTCAGTCGCTATGTGCCGATGTATGGCAGTTCAGCCAATCACGGCAAGGCTTAAAAAGTAGGTCAACCGGATTACTACGCCAGGATCAGTGCGCGCCGCAGTTCACAGTTGTAAACATGGGGAGTGAATCAGACGGTCAGAGCTCAGTGTTAGTTTATAGGAAAAAAACAGCTCGATCAACTGGTACAAAGTGGATATTTCAGATTGGATCTGGTGGAAAGACAACTACTGAGTCATTCACGAGGGTTAGATGGGAAGAGACATGTATAATGGATGAGAATAGAAACAATAAAACAATTAGCCCCCCCCATCACCACACACACACACAAAGCAAAAATTTTATAAGGTAAAAAGAGACTAAAAGATGATAAAAAGACAAACATAAAACCACTCATTAGAAGCAGGAACTGGCTATCATAAGTGAGGAAATACTGGAGGCAGGATAAAGATAATTTAAAAATCAATCAATAAATACATCAAAATGTTAATAATGATCAGAGGATAAGATGAAGAATATGTCGGGTAGGAAACATAAATAAAAATAAATACATATATAAATACACAGTAAGAATAAATTTCCAATAAATAAATCAATTAAAACCAAACTGCTTAACCTATTATTAGTGTGTGGAAATGAATGGAGCGTCTCTTTATTATCATTATTTTACTAATGTGTTTAATTGTTTCTGAAAATTCTCCATTTAAAAAGTCTGTAGGTTCGGTTTGACAAAAATCTAAATTATTTTATACGGCTCTTAAAAGCATAAACAGGAATAAGGAAAACTTTGAGAAAAAAATTGTAATAGTAATTACTATTATTAATTAGTAATCTCTTAAATACATAACCATTTTTGCCATATGGAAATCCTGAATTTTAAGTCTATGTGCAACTTGTTAAAGATCGAGAAAAAAAAAGATTTTGTAAAAATTAACTGAAACGTGTATTATTAAATAGATCAGTCCACATTAAGTTTGGAATGGTGAGTTTTGTGTCACTGACTTGGTGCAGTGGAACCTCACTAATTGACATGTCATTATAGTCATTGTCAGCATCCTGTGGTCCAAATAGTGCATTTGCTTTTTATTGTGATGTTTGACACTTAACTTACGGTAAACTTCAATAAATCTGTTGGTGTGATTGGAGGATCCATCAAAGTGAGGTTCTACTGTGTGTTA
>OMMV01187491.1:0-18384 GCA_900302635.1 Chatrabus melanurus | reverse complement strand
AGCATGTCGGGAACGGCCCGCGTTGGCAGGAGCGCAGCCACGCAGTGTTGCTGACTCGCCAAAAAGAATTTATCAGCCTCCTCAGCAAGCATCCGACAGTCAGTGATGGTGGTGTTGGCTAATGCAGCTCTCACCTGAGGCGGCAGCTGTTGCAGGAAAAGCTGAACAAAAAGGAAATCCGGCTTGTGCTCACCCAGGAGATCGAGCATATGGTCCATTAGGTCGGAGGGTTTGCTGTCACCCAGTCCTTGAAGAGAGAAAAGCCTGCTGGCTCTCTCAGCGTCAGAGAGTTCAAAAGTTTTTAGCAGGTGAGTCTTGAGTGCCTCATATTTCCCTGCTGCTGGAGGATTTTTGAGCAGGCTCACCACTCTCGATGCTGTAGAACTCCCGAGAGCCGACACCACGTAATAATATTTCGTCGTGTCTGCGGCGATGTCTCGCAACGCGAACTGCGCTTCAGTCTGGGCGAACCATGCCGACGCTGAAGATTTCCAGAATTCGGGAAGTTTGAGAGTAACGGCGTTTGCGGTCATGATCGCGTCTCTGGAGGCGTCCAACAGACTAACGTCGGGGTCACCAGTGTGGAAATTGAAAGCCGACAATTTCTCACTTTGATCACGCAAGTACGTGCATCATTTAATCAAAACAGCTAAAACACTGAAAAAGCGCCAAAAAGCGCCGCCAAAAAAAACAGGAACAAGCCGGGAGTAAACAAATGTCATTTTCTGGCCGGTCACTTAAAGGGACCGCGACCAATAAACAATCAGACTTACATTACGACGGTGCATACTGAACATGAAATGCTTTGCCTACAAAATGCTGTATTTATAACTTATAAGTGATGGTGAATTGTGTACATAACAAGCACTACACCCTATAGACTGGGGCTTGAGTCCAGGTGTGTATTTCAGACAAGCTGTCTATGTCTTTGGACAACAAAATTCATCTGCATCGTCTCAGTCTACCTACACTACTTGTAAATAGGCACCAGCCTTGGCTGGGGAATTAACCTGTGAAGGACTAGCATCCCATTCAGGGGTAGTTGTCGGTTCTCATCTGCTTCACGCTATGGTATCTGGAGATACGTGAGCACTGACAGGATTGTCCACACGGCCTGTAAAGAACTTACTGCTTCTTCGGCTTGAAAAATGAACTATGTATAAAAATGGCTGTAATTCCCAAATCCTTAATGTGAGTTCTTAAGAGTTCTCAACACAAACGGAAGGAATCACTAACCAAAATCAATATACACTACTGTATCCTAATATACTGTATTGGCATATTTATGCTGGGGTGTGTGAAGTTTTGCTAATATATGTTTAATTTATTTAGTTTGCTTTTTTTATTTTTACTTAGTGCAAAACAATATACACAATAAATACTACAACAACATTCCCCTTTCACATATACAGTACACATATAGAGTGTATGCACATTACTGTGTTGAGAATTGTATTCACATCTTCATGAACAGACTGGACAAATGCACAATGTTGTTAATAAATTGTAGAGCGACATTTTTCAAAAACATACACCGCATGGAATCACACCACCATTCATAGCACTGGGTTTCATGCAACATATTAACCAGTGGTGCACACTGTGCATGTGGGATGATGTAAACATCTAATTTTCATATGTATAGAAAGCATCCAGAAGAAAATATCTTGTAACATTTTCTTAAAATAATCAAAAACCACAAACATCTCAAGACTCTAAGTTCAAACTAAACACACACCATATAGTGCAAAAAGAAAAAAACAGTAGGTGAGTGGAAAAACTGTCAAAAATGCATCTAGAGGAAGAAAGGTAAATGTGAATGAGTGAGGACTGGGAACAATTAAACTGGTCTTTTCTGTATCTATACTTCTAAGCCCTATTCATTTTATTCAGTTATTCTTTCATGTCAGCCGTTTTTTTCTTCAATGTCTTATGAGCTCATTCATAGTCTGTTTTATTCTCATCCACCTGAGATGTCAATCTCCATCTGTTTACCTCCCTCCATCACTTGTACTTCCTCTCCTGTCTGCCCACAGTCACCAGTCGTCCACCAGCATGCATTCGTCCTCTGGTTATAATGGAGATCATATGTTGAAGGCAGCTCTGAAACCCAACACGGGACGTCCACATCAAATAAAACCTGCTGTCAGCAGCAGGGTCTAGCTCTGGAAAGACGAGTGAAACCATATCTGTGTCGCCCTCACGAACACGCCATAAAATAAAAACCCAAAAGGCCAGCAGACGCATACACAGACCACACCTCTCTGGGAGACATTCCATTCCCCTTTTCTGCAAAGCAGTTTCTGTGACACATTAGTTGAGTTGTTGTTAAACCTCTGAAGTTGAGTTTGCAGCCCTTATCTCCTGTAAAAGCTTGCAGCTGTCAGTCTCGCAGAACAGACAGGGTTGCACGCTGTTCTGATCAGCATACGATTTGTGGAATTGCATGACAATTCAGGGTGTGCCACCTTAAAAATATTATCACCCTCTCTGTCACTACACCAAAGTTCATGCTTGTCATTATTGTGGCATTGACTTGCATGCATGAATATACTGATTTTGGGCAGACTGTAAGAAGGTGTTAAACAAGGCCATTTTCATTATATTACACATTATAGTATATTTCTTCTCATGAACTTTACATTAAAAAGAAGTATCAGATACAGCAGAGCAAAATAAATGAGATCACATAAATGCTGACACAATCCATCCTTCCACCCATGAAGCCACAAAGAACCCTTTGCCAAGTTCCAGTTTGTAAACCACAAAGACAGACAATATGACTCTTCTGAATTAACAATATATTTGGTCTATTTTGTTGCATTAAACTGTGAGATCAGGTCTGGGAACATGCAAAAGTACCATGCATCACTGCACCACCACAATATGGAACTGCCTTGGGTCCTGGATGACGACCATCAAGACAAACAA
This sequence comes from Chatrabus melanurus, assembly GCA_900302635.1. NCBI lineage: Eukaryota > Metazoa > Chordata > Actinopteri > Batrachoidiformes > Batrachoididae > Chatrabus > Chatrabus melanurus. Next base: position 15,453 of record OMMV01187491.1, on the reverse strand, counting down.
CCGGTCCATCCCCACCTCTTAAAAGTAGTTATCTATCTGCCGCAGCCAGGTGAAGCATAATGGTGTGTTCCAGTTGCACTCGGGGGTTGTAATTCCCCAGTCACAAGTAGGAAGTTTCAATTGGAATGCCTCCTGAAGTCATAATTCCAACTCCTCAATGTAACGGATTGACCAAGGACCCCTGAGCAGAGAATACCACAGGTATGCAGTTCATCCATCTATCCATTTTCTAAATCCGCTTATTCCAGTTAATGGTCATGGGGAGACTGGAGCCTATCCCAGCAGTCATTGGGAGAGGTGGGGTACACCCTGAACAGGCCGCCAGTCTATTGCAGAGCAGACACACATATAGACAGACAAACACATTCACACTCCCACTCACACCTATAGTCAATTTAGAGTCACCAATTCACCTAACCTTCATGTCTTTGGAAGTGGGAGGAAGCTGGAGCACCCAGAGGGAACCTACACAAACATGGGGAGAACATGCAAACACCACACAGAAAGGACCAGGTTGGAAGCAAACCTGAGGCAACAGTGCTAACCACCAAGCCACTGTACTGCTCATACGCAGTTCAAACAGTCTTTATTTGCAATAGATGGAACTGGAACAGCCAAAACACACAAAGACAGCAGTCTGTACAACAATGTGGTCTATGTGGAAACAGGCTGAGTGGTTGGTCGAGGACACAGTGCACAGGTAGGCAGTCCGACTAGCAACAGTGTCCATGAGGGCAGCAGCAAATGAGTAATCCAGATAAACAAGCAGAGGATCAGAATACTGTTATCAAGCATACCAAGTGGACAAATCAGGAAATGGCAGGCTAAGTTCAGGAAACTCGCCATGGGGCTGGGTTGGGCTCAGCCCAAAGAAACAATATTGTGTTACGTCCATGTGAACTCACTGCCCACAAGGAGAGAACAAAAGGTCTGGTGCACTGTTCGACAGGCAGTGGACAGGGGCATAAGCCCACAAGGGCTGGTACTTGACTCAACATCACCTCTCTGGTGGGGAAGGAGCCTGAGCTGGTGCGGGAGGCTGAGCGATACCAACTAGAGATAGTTGGGCTCACCTCCATGCACAGCATGGGCTCTGGAGCCAAACTCCTTTTTCACTACCTACCTGAAATCCACTCCTCTCCCCTACATGAACATTAGAGGTAGCTCTGTGAGAGACATAAACAGAGCAGGAAGGAGGGGGAGGGAGCATTTAAATAACTTTTGCAGTAATGTGGCGTTTTCTCCATCTGGGCACAAAGAGGTATTGCACCTGAGTGGAGTGTGGTTTGTAAGCCTGCATCAATGCAGACCTGGTGCTAGAGGGCTTTATAACCCACTCACACTCAAGGCTGACTGGTTTGGAATGACAATGTGGCAGACCCTCCACAAACAAGCAAAAGAGCTCTGCTTTGTACGTGCATGTGTGCATGTATGTAGCTCAGCTCCACCCTTGATCAAACAAACAAAAGAACATCAGGTGCATTGGGTGGGGGGAAAAAGAACGGTGGGCCATTCTTTTGAACGGCTTTCAGAAAGGAACTCAGCCATAAGATCTGGTTCCCTTCAAGGAGCCGTTATTCCCGCCACTAGTGGGAGTTTGGGATAACTTGTTCAGAGTTTTCAGGTCCATGTATGATTGTATTCAGAACTGAGTTCGTACCCTCACAAAATCAAACATGTTCTCAGTGGGTGTTGGACTCTGTCAGGGTTGAGCTTTCTTACGATTCTGTTTGTGATTTTCATGGAGAGAATCTCAAGACGCATCCAAAAGATAGAGAGCATCTCTTTGGTGGCTTCAGGGTTGTACCGTTGTTTTGGGTTTTTTTCTGATGATGTAGCTCTGTGGACTTCTTCAGAAACTGCGCTCTAGTGGTCATTGAGATGGTTTGAAGTGGCCACCCCAAAGTGACCGTTGCTCAATAGACCTGCTACCAGGCGCTTTGCCCCCCCAAGGGGCGACTGTACTCATTGTCTGCTGATGAATGTAAGGCTATAGATACTTATATTCAGGAGAACCTGGCTGCTGGTATCATCCATCCCTCGTCCTCCCCTGCCAGGGCAGGATTTTTCTTCATCAAGAAGAAAGACAAGACTCTTAGGCCCTGCATAGACTACAGGGGTCTGAATGAAATCGCAGTTAAGAACCAATATCCTCTGCCTTTACTGTCCTCTGCTTTTGATCTTTTGCAGGGTGTAAAGATTTTTCACTATGCTGGACTTGCGCAACGCTTATCACTTGGTAAGAATCAAAGAGGGTGGCGAATGGAAGAGGCCACGGAGCAGATGATTAGAGAGCCTGCAGAGCCTACTTTTACTGTGGGTGTGGAATTCACTAGTTTAGTGGGGAAATCAAAGCAGGAAAACCACTATGGTGACAGTGTAGATTGTCTGTCAGGGAGGGAAACTGACTGTGTCCTATACCCATCAGAGTTCCCACAAAACATTTACAAGTTCTTGTTATGAAAATCTAGTGCCATCAACACTTCAGTTACTAAGAGAAGCAGTTATATTGCACCAGCTGATCCCATTGCATATCAATATAGTTCAACTATATCACTCTCGGCATGTGTAGATGGGCCCTTAGGCTTCTGTAAACCTAAACTGAGACATCTGATTCATATTAAGACAAAATCATTCCCTTGTTCAAATGCATTGTCTGCAAGATCTAGTAAGTGCCTTAAGATAGGCTTGATAAATATAACATTGCTGTCCTCTAAATCACTGCTGATTAGCGACCTAATTTTGGAACACCGCTTAGACATGATCAGTTTATGTGAAACGTGGTTGAAGCCAAATGTTAACCAGCATTTACTTGAAGCTCGCCCGCCTGCATACATATTTAATCACATTGCTCATGATACGAAACAAGGTGAGTGGTAGCTTTGATTTATAAATCTGGGTTTAGGTTAATGGTTCACAAGGGTGTTAAATTTAACTCATTTGAACATCTAATTCTCCACCCTTCTCAGGCTACAATGTGCAGGGACAATCAGAATGACTTCAGTCATGCTATTTTGTCATTGTTTATAGGCCTCCGGGTCCTTACTCCAAATTTTTAAATGAATTCAGGGATTTAATTTCTGATTTGATGACGCATATGCAGATAAGATCCTAATTGTTGGCGATTTTAATATCCATATAAATAAGCCTTCAAATCGCCTCAGCAAAGCATTTATGGATATTGTTGAAATGTTGGGATTTCATCAAGTATCCAACGACCGACTCACTGCAGTGGTAATACTTTGGATTTGTTCCTCACTCGTGGTATTGCCATCTTAGTATACTATACTAATATAGTCTCTCTTACGTCTGCAGTTTCAGATCATTCAGTCATTAAGTTTGAAGTATCACTCTCCTGTCCATTGAGACTGGATACTTGCACGTCATCTCAGCGTCACATTAACCCCTTGACCATAACTGAATTTAGTGTTAGATTGCCTGTGATTCTGGAGTCTCTCTCCAAGCATATTCAATCAGTGGATAACTTGAATTCAGCGCTTACTACTCTTCTGGATTCGATTGCTCCTCTTACCGTAAAATCTCGTTGCCCTAAGTTGCAAACGCCTTGCTTTAATGAACACCTACAATGCCTTAAGCATAAGTGCAGGACTCTGGAGCATAAATGGTGTAGCTCGAAACTAGAAGTATTTCGTCTTACCTGGAATGATGCCGTTGTGGAGTATAAGCACACGTTACTGGCTGCTAAGAGGGCTTATTATTCTGATTGAATTAGCAAAAATAAGCATAACCCAAGATTCCTGTTTGATACTGTGGCTAAACTTATCCACAAACTGTTCACCATTTACAGCTCAAGAATTCATAGACTACTTTGAAGAGAAAATAGAGGATATTAGGTCAAAGATATCTCAGCACGCTTTGGTCACATTGGTCGACCCTATAATTAATGTAGGCAGCAGCTCTGACAGAAAACCACCACTTAACAATTTTGAAACTATCTCGGTTGATACACTGTCGAAGCTTGTGGGCACTGCTCACAATACGACTTGTCTACGGTACTCGACCAGATACCAACTAAATTGTTCAAGGATCTGTGGCCTTCACTTGGACCCATTATGCTGAAAATTATTAACCTGTCACTAATGTCTGGTTCTGTTCCTACTTGCTTTAAATTGGCAGTGATCAAACCTATTCTTAAGAAACCTAAAATAGATCTGGGTTCTTTGACAAATTACAGACTGATATGGAATTTGTCCTTTTGCTCAAAAATTCTTGAAAAAGTGGTTTCACAGCAGCTTGTGGCATATCTTACTGATAATGATCTCTATGAGCCGCTGCAGTCGGCATTCAGAATTTATCACTCCACAGAGACAGCACTTACTAAAGTGGTGAATGATTTTCTGCTTGCAATGGATTCGGATACCACCACAGTGCTGCTGCTGGATCTCAGTGCAGCGTTTCATACAGTTGATCATTATATACTGTTGGGATAAGTTTCAAAAGCTATTTTGGTATTACGGGCCGGGTTCTCTCATCGATAACATCAAACTTATCTCGTCATTCTCATTGTGTCCTGTATAATAACATTACTTTGAAACTCTCTCCGGTAAAGAGGGTACGGGGTACCGCAGGGTTCCGTACTAGGCCCCCTCCTATTTTCTGTCTATGTAGCAACTCTTGGACAGATATTGTGATGCAATGGAATTACTTTTCAATGCTATGCTGATGACACTCAGATCTACATGCCGATGAACGTAGATAATCTCTCTCAAATTAGGATTTTAGAAGAGTGTATGGCATCAATGAAAAAGTGGATGTCCTGTAATTTTTTTACTCCTTAACTCTGACAAGACTGTGATGATGGTCATCAGTCCTGTGAGGCACAGACATCACTTTGATCAACTAACGCTAACTTTGAATACACGTGTCATTAATCATAGTGATACAGCAAAAAATCTCGGGGTGATTTTTGATCCTTAAGAAGAAGAAGGGTTTTTATTGTCATTGTACATACATACAATGAAATTTGTCCTCCGCATTTAACCCATCCTAATTATAGTTAAGCCCCTATCTCACCGGGCTTGCAACCCAGTTGCGACACAGACAAATGGCCATTCGTCTAATTCTGCACTTGGTGGCAATGCAGTCTGAAAATAGTCTGAAAATATAAATTCCCAAATTTTGTCTGTTTAGTTGCCCGGGAGACCGCAGCGGACCTCTTCCCGGTCGCACACAGTTCTTTTTAATTCATGACACCCCTTGGCATGTGGATGTAGAATGTGAAGACATGCCAAAAAAGACAGAGGAAAAAGACAAAACCGGCGTCCCACATGCACAGCGCCCACACGCACAGCACGTGCACACACAGACACGCAGCGGAATCAGTTCATCATCCGCCCGTACATAAATCAATAAATATTCCAATAGTTGCAAGTCAGTAATTTTAAAAGCCACACTTCAGCGTGAGAGAGAGAGAGAGAGAGCAAGGGAAAAGTGAGCAATGAACCGGTGCTGCACAGTATGCACACACACGAAAACACACAGCGGAATCAGTTCATCATCCCCCGTACACAAATCAATAAATATTCCAATAGTTGCAAGTCAATAATTAATTATACAATAAATCTCTCCATAACATATGTGCAGTACCAACGCTGTGAGCGCACGCGCAAGAGAGAACAGGAGTCACACGCACGCACCACACACAATACTGCCCAGGAGTCGCTCCGCAGTGGTCAGTAGAAAGAGCGGTTGCTGGTTCGCCAAAAACTTCATTTGTCACAAAGTCGTTTAAAAATTCAGTCTCAAAGTCGCCAAATGGTCCACTCCCGGTGACATAGGGGCTTTAGATGCAATCCAACTACTAGGAGCAGTGAGCAGTCACAGTCCGGCACCCGGGGACCAACTCCAGATGTAGAGACGCTGCCTTACATTCCTACATCCTACATTGTCTTTCGATCTTCACATTAGAGAAACCTCAAAGAATGCTTTCTTTCACTGCCTTAATATCGCGAAGATTGTGTCATCAAGAATTGATTATTGTAATCAATTACCCCAATCTTGATCTCCCTCCACTGGCTCCCTGTCCGTGTTAGGTCTGATTTTAAGGTCTTCTTAATAGCATACAAAATCCTTCACAGACTAGCTCCTCCCTTATTTACTAGCTCATGCTCTGTGTTCTCAGGATGCAGGACTGCTGTGTGTCCCAAAGGTAAGGAAGAAGTCAGCAGGTCACACAGCTTCTTTTTTTTTAATCATGCACCTGTTCTGTGGAACAGTCTGCCTGCTGTAATCCCGATTAAAGACTCATCTGTTCTCTCGTGCGTATGACTAATATAGACTTGGTTGTCATAAATTACTTTTCCCCTCCACCTTGATTTTATGTTACTACTGCTAGTAGGCAGTGTAGTGGCCAAGCGGTTAAAGCAATCGCTTTCAATGAAGAAGGTTCCCGGTTCAAGGCCCCCTCTGCCCATTTTCCATGTAATGTGAAGCTGTGGCAGGAAGGGCATCCGGTGTGAAACTTGTGCCAAATCAACATGCAGATCCATAACATTCTGGCAATGTTAGTGTCACGTTGGACTATGGTGCCAGCGATCACGTTAGCTTGCTGTCCATTATTCTGTTGTTGTAAAATACTATTTATGTGTGTTGGTCATTCCAGCTGATGGATCTCTGCTCTGTCCTTTGTCTGAGGTGCTGGTGATGAAGATGCTGTAACCTGGTCCAGGAGATGTTGTTTTGTGTACAGAAATTGGACTGGTTACTGACTGAGCTCGGCGCTTGGACAGAACTTTCTTGCAGCCAAATCTGTGTACTGACCACGCCTGTTTTGCACCGGAACATGTCTATTCCTATTGTGAATAAAGATCTTTTTTGTGAATCATAGTGTTTCTTCCTGCCTCATTTCAACTCCATTGTGGTGGTGTACAGAGGCAAAATTACAAAAATTGTGCCCCTATCTGCAAGACAGACAAAATGAAGAAGTGTCTGCTTCAGTTACATTCATACAAACTCCTTTCCACAGGGTTGTGTGGACTTATAGCTGTGTTATTTGAGTTTTAGAATGTAACTGCTGTGAAACATCTCTAATGTATTTCTGTGCGGAAATGGTCTCCCTCTCTCACTGACCCATTCACTTTCTTTTTCTTTCACAGCTAATTTCATTCAAAATTCATTCTGCAGGCTTGTGTAGAGGTATAACCATGTAATTTGAGTTTTAGGATGCTATTATTCTCTGATATAGTACATTTCTGTGTGGAAACTATACCTCTCTCACTGACAACCACACCTGCTCCTAATTTCCATCAACTAGCCATCATCTGCTAAGCATGCAACAGGTGACAAGCAGGTCTCTGGAATATTACATAAGCAAAATAAAGTGGCTTTTTCAATTGATTTGGTGCATCAAAATTCACCACATTTTAATCAGTTTTCCATCATTATGTGCCCTTTTAATTTGGAGAGGTACAAGATGATAACGATTATTATTGACTGAGTTATCATGTTAACAACCTGGAGGGGATGGTCTCATTTATTGTATCTATCTATTCATAGGGTACATGCCTAGGCTTTTCCAAGGTCTTGGAGTATGTGTAGCAGGGGAAAATTGAGTTTGAAAAGTTCTATACTTATGTCCACAAAACCTTTACTTTTAAGAGATGTCTTTTAACATACTGCCCACATTATGTTCATTTGAACACCTACATCTATAAGACTGTACCATACAGAATAAACCTCATCATTATCGATGCTTTGATTTTCTTATTTATTAACAGACTTGATAATTAAGTACATTTTTAATGGTATACAGCTAATGTCAGATACTTTTAATGAAGCGAAACAATAACGATTGACTTTTAGTTTTATCTGAGTTATTTTCTCATAACATGTCTGCACTTTTACATAAGTGTGGCTTTTGGGTACTTTACCCACCACTGGATTCAACGCCACTTTGTCATGTGGCAAATGTGGCTGTCCATGTTGAGAGCACATGCTCCTCAACCTGATCTGACCTGCCATTCCATTGGAGGAGGATCCTTCCCCTGCCCACAGAACAGCACCCAAGTCCCCTGCAGAAAAAATTCGTGATAGCGGAGACACACCTCGGAGAAGTGCCCAGGCTTACTGGCAGCACAACATTGCTATATCCTCCATCCCAGCACAGAGGACAGCAATGCTCAAATACCACCTCATCCTTGTGCCTCAGAGCACTGTCTCAGGGAGCTCACACCCACTGCAGCTTTAGCTTCAATCTCCACATACACATAGTTGGAATAAAATGGCATAAGTGTTAATCATCTTGGGAAGAGAACATGCTGCTTCTGTCGGTTGATCACAGTTTACAACTCGTTATTGGTGGACAGTGTTACTGACATAAGAACATCTTAGCTTAATGTTGCTATTTACAAAACTAGTCACTACATATTTTTACACTAAATCAATGACACATATCCAGTATTATTCTTAATTGACATGTCAAAATATCAGTTAAGACTCACAGTAAACTTTATGAAGCATTATGTAGAATTTGTTCTATAACGCTGAAAATGACGAGGATGTAAAAACGTTTCCTTCACAGAGAAATATAAATGAAATAAAACAACTGTTTCAGGATCCAAATTGCTGATCTGATACAGTGTTCACTGCACTTCATGAAACCTAAGTATATGTTTGTACAATACCCTGGTACCCAAGTATGTGCCTCTACGCACACTCCTTTCAAATCTGGAATATGTTCACCTAATTGAATCAAGGTGTTATATGGCATTTGTTTAAAGGGAAAGGAATTAATTATACAGCACATGCTGTGAAAGGTCAAACAGATAAGTGACTTTATCATGGCAAACAGAAGTTTTGTTAATCAAATCTATTCATTCTGTGTAAGGATGTCTAATACATCTGACAGAAAATGGCTTTAGGAATTTTCTGACAAGCCACAAAGTTTAAGCATCAGTGCAAAGCATCTCCTCCATACATCAAGTCATTGTCAAACTGGAGCAAACTGGGGGGATAATAGACACAAATGAAGCCTGATGACAGTGATACACGAGATCTCTCCTAGAGGACCAGTAGCTCCATCCATATTGATACTGCAGAGTAGAGGGACAGGTATTTGGGCACTCACTAACATTTGAATCTTCCATAACCCAGAGAAAGTGGGTTACAAAAACAAAACAAACAAAAAACAAACAAACAAAAGTAGGTCATGGTCAGCACCTTCTGAGCTCACAGGAGAGGGTTCTGAAATAAATTTATACCCCAAATATCTTACATCTGCAACTATTTGGTGTCAACTAATCATACAGTGAAGGCCATGGATGTACACACACACGGACGGCCTATTTTTCCACGTTGACCCAGTTTTGACCCAGAGCAAGTAAGTCAAGATCATAACCTCTGCATACACAAGAGGGTTGTGAGATGAAATTATATCCAAAATATCTCAGGTTTGCAACAATTTGGTGTTGAGTAATTCTGCGGCGATGGCGTATTTTTGCACATTGACCCGGTTATCATGTCACGTCTAGGAGCATGTGCTGGCGATGTGTCACCACACCCACCACACCACGGAATCACCCTGGGTCGTGGTTATGACCCAGAAAAAGAAAATCAAGGTCGATGCCCCCTGAACTCACATAGGAGGGTGGTCTGCTGAACTTACAGGTGCATCTCAAAAAAATTAGAATATCATGAAAAAGTTCAATATTTTTTGTCAGTTATTTCAGAAAGTGAAAATTTTATATATTCTAGACTCATTACATAAAACTCAAATATTTCAAACATTTTTTTAATTTTAATTTTGATAATTACAGCCAACAGCTCAAAAAAATAGAAAAACTATCTCAAAATATTAGAATATTTCATAAAATCAATCCAGAAAAAAAGATTTATAACATAGAAATGTCAAAATTCTGAAAATTATGTTTATTTATGCATTCAGTGCACTCAGTGGGGCATCTTTTACATGACTTATTGTAACAATGCAGCGTAGCATGGAGGCAATCAGCCTGTGGCACTGCTGAGGTGTTATGGAAGCCCAGGTTGCTTTAATAGTGGCCTTCAGCTTATCTGGATTGTTGGATCTGGTGTTTCTCATCTTCCTCTTTACAATAGCACATAGATTCTCTATGCAGTTCTGTCTATGGAGCCAATCAAGTACAGTAATACAATGGTCAGCAAACCAGTTACTCGTAGTTTCAGTTTCTCCTTAGTCTAGCGAAGACACTTCTGACATTGTCTCTGGTTCAGGACTGGCTTGACTCTCAGAATGCAACACTTGTAGTCCATTTCCTGGACTCGTCTGTGCGTGGTGGCCCTTGATGCACTGACTCCAGCCTCAGTCCACTCCATGTGAAGCTCCCCCAAGTTCTTGAATCGGCTTTGCTTGACAATCTTCTCAAGGCTGTGGTCATTCCTGTTGCTTGTGCATCTTTTCCTACCCTTCCAGTTACCTTTCCATGAATATGCTTTGATACAGCACTCTGCGAACAGCGCCCTTTCAGCATTGACCTTCTGTGGCTTACCCTCCTTGTGGGGTGTGTCAGTGAATGTCCTCTGGATAGCTGTCAAGTCAATAGTCTTCCCCATGATTGTGGTTGTGTGCACTGAGCCAGACATGGCATTTATACTGCATAAATATTGAGTTACTCAAATGTGAAATGAAATATTCTAATATTTTGAGATACGTGGTTTTCAATTTTTTGAGCTGTAAGCTGTAATTATCAAAATTAAAATAAGTGCTTGAAATATTTGAGTTTGTATGTAATGAGTCTAGAATATAAAATTTTCACTTTCTGAAATAACTGACAAAAAATATTGAACTTTTTCACAATATTCAAATTTTGTGTCTGTAGGCACGTTTCTGTTACCCTCCAAATTGTGTAAATTGAAGTAATGAATTGAAAATATGCTTTATGGAAACACGTGTATTATCCCAAAAAAAAATTTTTTTTTCAAATATCGCAAAAAAGTTTTTATGCTTGCATGAGGTGGTTTTTCAAGTTATTCGAAAAAGCTTTATTTCAAAAAAGTGGAATGGAAACACTTTTTCGCTATTACAGGTCACATGACGTACAGAAAGAGTCACACGACATCCTAAAATACACAACACGGTACGCGTGGATGAAGTAAGAGACGGAGAGCTTGTTAACATTATAAGAGATGATGTTACGGCAATATTGGGTTAAAAAAATTACATGCCAATATTTAGCGGGACTTACCCTTTTGTTGGCATGACTACTGGAATGACAGTATTCGCGAGAGCCTTGTTAGAATGACAGTTCTCGCAAGAGGACAAAACCCAACAGCGGCATTCAACAACTCAACGGAAATGCTGTGATTTCGCAACTATTTTTTATTGGCATTCTGAAAATATCAATAAACTTTTGCGCAAATCTATGATGGAAACCCGGCTTGCGACAATGTTGTTGAGTCATTGTAAGAAGAAAAAGAAGCTCAAGGTCAGTGGGCACCCTCGGAATTCACATGAGAGGGTTGTGAGATGAACTTATATCCCAAATGTCATGGGTCTGTGACAATTTGGTGTTGAAAAATGGTGTGGCGAAGGCCTATTTTTTTACACATTGACCCAATTATGACCCAGAAAAAGAAGGTCAAGGTCACCGCCCTTTAAACTCATGCGAGAGGGTGGAGACATGAATTTATATCTCAAATATCTTGAGTCAGCGACATTTTGGTGTTGAGTAATCCTGCGGAAAAGGCCATGGGTGTACGGATGGATGGATGAACACACACACACACACACTCGGCGTTAATTTCTGTAGCTCCCACACTGCTGTGGCAGGCACTAACAAGAAAAAATGCATTATCATCACCTGCCAATGACATTTGACAATTTCAGTTCCACCATTAGAAAGACACTTTTAATGACTTTCAATGTCATGTTTTTTTTCCATAAAGGCAAAAAATAATTTCTCATTTTTGAATGTTCTTTTTACATCATTTACACATAGCACCACGTGGCAAATGCATTTTTGAGCATGGGCTACTTTTGGTGTAACCTTCCATATTTCTGTTGTGTTGGTAATAATTTAGCCTAACTGTAACATAAATGTGTTTAATAATTTGATGGAGTAGAGGGGGGAAATCATATTTATTGGATTTAACTGTTTTGCCTTTCTCTCCATCAAATTGAGCCTGCATACTGCTATATAATTCCTTCTTATCGGCCAGAGGCTTTAGTTATTTACTTTAAAATGGACTAATTTCTTATTCCAGCGGAGGGAGGACGAGCCGCTGACTTGAACAGCTGCTTCATGACCCAAAAAACTGTCAGTCTTTCCCTGGAATAAATTGTGGAATGTACTATTTGCCGGTGCAGGGGTAGAGAAGACAGGAGAGACTCCGACACTGGCTGAAAAAGTAGCTGTCTCTCTGTTTTGCCAAAATGATACCAATTATTTCAGTGTCTTACCGTCTCCGGTTGTGCTTTTATAAAACATATTGGTGGTGGAACCGAACTGGACAGGGAGTTCTGTCCCTCTCACCCCCGCTCCTATGAACAGCGTTTCATGTAGGCTCATAGTAGAATCAATTCACAGAAAGGGCAGCTTGAAACCGTCCGCCTCGTGCCCGTGCGCTTATAGTGTGGAGTGTCGGGCGGCTCGGAGTTTAGCAGTCCGCGTAGCGTCCGTGCTGCATGTGCACGTCTGTCTCCCCATGTGGACGTGCACGGCCGTAAAAGACAGGCAGAGAGAGGAGAAATGTGCTCGGAATTTCGATTTGCCATGTTTTAAAGGTGTGATTGAATCTTTGTTAAGGCGCAAGCGGAGGTTTATGACAGATGTGGTGAAATAAAGTTACTGCTCCGAGTCCTTCTTTCTCCCTGTCTTTCCAGCGCGCGCTCTCCCTCTGTGTGTCTCGCGACTGACAAAGGTGAAGACAGTTTTTAGTTTCCCCTCCACGCACGGAAAACTTTTCCTCACGTCAGAGCAGATTTGAAACAGCATCACAACATTCATGTTGACACTTGTCACACACGTAGTTGACATGACTGAGAGTGCTACAAAATTCACACACACACACACACTTATATATATATATATGTAATTTGACATTTGAAATGTCCACACTTTCATATTCACATCCCAATAATATTTAATGATTTTTTTTTGTTGTAATTAAAGATTGATTATCAAGTTAACGTTAACCAAATTTTTTTAATTTAAAATTTTTTAAATTGATTTCTTTGTCGGTATGCTGTCTGGTACATGCCGCCACAAAGACAGTTGCCAATAATTACTCAATAATTAAATGAATGTCAAAAAAATGTGATGAAATATAACCAGATTTTATGAAAAATTGCAAAAGACGACCTAAGAAATTGCATATATTCTCAGGTGAAAAGTGCTCACGTGCACGCACACTCACACTTGGTGATACATGTCTACTTTCACAGTGACGTAAATGGTGAAGTCACATTTCTACCAGAAAGAAATTAAAAAAGCTAAATTATTAATGATCAAAAAGAAATCCTATTTGATTCAAATTTAGATCGTAATTAGTCAAAAATTCTTACTACTTAATAACATTATGGACTACTAAGTCACATAATTATGGAATCAAAATTGGCTTTTCAAGTCAAAATCATGAGATACTTTAATATAATTACAATATGCTAAATCTAAGTGATGATTGTTAAGTCAAAATTATGACTTTACATGACAAAATTATGAAAAGAGTTTCAATTAGAAGGTTAAATTATGGTCAAACTTCATCAAAGATTCTTTTCTTTTTTAAACCAGTTGTAGCATAGGGTATTGTAATCGCTCAGACGTATGTCTGACTGTGTACCAAATAACTTCCAAACAGGTGAGCAGATTTTCCCTAAACTTGGTAGGAATATTCCTTGGGTGAGTGTCTCCAGATGATTAACTTTTGGAACGCATCAGTCAAAGGTGAAGGTCAAGATCATCAAAAAATATAGTCAGGAAAAACTTTCATTTTGGCTTAAAAGGTTAAAGTTTGACTTACTATTTCATTCAACTTGGTCTAGTACGTTTGACTCAGTATCAATACTGTCTTAGAAAGTTTGATTTTCAATTTACCATCATATTTTTGATTTAAAAAAAATCATTGAGTGCTTTAAGAATCATCATTTCAAACATTTCAGTTAAGTTTTAGATGTTATTGTGGAGATTTTAAAAATGTTCTTCAACGTTCTCTCTTATGAGAGAAAGATGTATATTCGTGAACCATTTCTCCTGCTTCTTATACATGTGATTTCTTCTCACCGGCATAAATAAAAATATTTCATAGTGTAATCTTTGAGATGAATTATTCACAAATATACAGTATGATGGACTGTCCAATCAGTCCAAGTGATGAGCCGTCTGTGAGTGTGGCTCGTCTCATTATTCTGTTCATTTCCACAGTCGGACTGCAGTCACACTGTGGTGTTTTGTGTGTGTTGTCTTGTTTATGTGTGTGTTGGTGGTGGTGGCTTGTTTAATGCACTGCAGGTTTGGCTCCTGCAGCAGGTCTGGCCAGATAAGAGGAACAGCTCACAGCTTTCTGCTGGGAGAGAGAGAGAGCAGCATTCTTTCCTCACATAAACCATTAAATTCTAATAATGGGGCTTCCAGCATTTAAACCTGGATGTATAGCGCCCCCTTTGGGTGAAAAGCTGTCGAACAGCCAAAGTGACGGGGCCTTGGTTGCTGCTGAATGAGCCCACTGGTAACAATCACTTGTGCTTTACTGGCTGAAACATTCAACACCTTTACTGCAAAGTTACGCTCAGGCAGAATGATGCTAAAAGAACAAAAAGTGAAAACAATTACTTGGAATGAGTGGAAACAGCACGACTGCTCCATGATCATCCACACAGTGTGTCTTTAAGTACAAGCCACACTCTGGTCAGGTCATAAATGTCAGCTTGCGTGAAGCATGTGTTGACTGAGGCTGCAAAGGCCGTAAAATCTCAGTTTATCTTTCTCTGTGTCAACGCAGAAAGACAGATTATTGGAGAGAGGAAGAGCGAGAAAAACAATGCCCAAAAGCATTAAATGAGTTGACGTGTCAGTGCGAAAAGTTCACTCTGTGATGCTGAAACATCATGTCTATTTTTAGCCAGATCACGGGCCTCCCATTCTGTCTCTGTCTCCAGCTGGTTATTAATGGAGACCAGTCTGGTGCAAACAGAGTGAAGGCCGGCACGCTCATGTTACTGAAGTGGCACGACACAAAACAGTTTTCTCTCACCATCTGAAGTGTCTGAATGTATGGGACACAATCAGAGCTGTGATCAAACTCATAGTGCTGAGGAAAGAGAAAGTCAGACACACACACACAGTATGTACGCGAATGCTAAAACAAGAAGGTGACTGGTTTTATGTCAATCAACAGAAGGCTAATCATTTCATCCAATCACTTATCAAGGGAAAAATGCCAAACGTCCACTGTGTCCAGCTTTTCCATGGTCAAGATTTGCTGCTGTTTGTGTTTTACATTGTTGTTACATCTTACTTTACT
>OMMV01187490.1:0-10003 GCA_900302635.1 Chatrabus melanurus | reverse complement strand
GTATTATTTTGTCCCATTCTTCCTGCAAACACGTCTTAACCCTGTAACGCCTGGCACATCAAAAAATAGCCATAAGAGGTCTCAGAAACTCGTGTAGCAAATATGATAAAAATGTTTTTATAGAATTACGGTGTGCATCAGTACGGTGTCGTCGTTGTTGCATTTTTCCTTTCAAAATTCTCCACACATTCTCTTTTGGGGACAGGTCAGGTCTGCAGGCAGGCCAGCCCTGTACCCGTACCACCTTCTTCCACAGCCATGCCTTTGTAATGTGTGCAGAATGTGGTTTTGGATTGTTTTGTTGAAAAATGCATGGATGTCTCTGGAAAGTGTGTCGTCTTGAAGGCAGCATATGTTGCTCCATAATCTCAATGTACATTTCTGCATTAATGCTGCCATCACAGAAGTGTAAATTACCTTTGCCAAGGGCACTGACACAACCCCATACCATGACAGACCCTGGCTTTTGGACTTGTTTCTGGGTGGTCCTTTTCATCTTTGGTCTGGAGCATACAGCGTCCATTTCTTCCAAAAAAAGATCTGGAATTCTAATTTGTCTGACCACAATACACATTTCTACTGTGTGATGGTGCAACCCAGATGCCTCAGAGTCCAGAGAAGGCAACGCCGCTTCTGGACAAGGTTAACATGAGGCTTCTTTTTTACACAGTAACATTTTAAATGACATTTGTGAATATAACTCCATATTGTAGTGCTTGACAAAGAATTCCCAAAATAATCCCCTTCCCATGTGGTTATATCAGCTATTGATGAATGATGGTTCTTGATACCGTACTGTCTGAGGGATTGGAGATCACCGGTGTTCAGCTTAGGCTTGCGTCCTTGCCCTTTACGCACTGATATTCCTCCAGATTCCATGAATTGTTTAATAATATTATACACTGTAGAGGGAGAAATATGCAAATCCCTTCCAAGCTTTCTATGAGGAACATTGTTTTTAAACATTTCTATAATTTTCTCATGCATATGTTGACAAACTGGAGATCCTCTGCCCATCTTTGCTCCTCAAAGTCTCAGCTTTTTGTGGATACTGCTTTTGTACCAAATCATGATTGCAGTCACCTGTTGGCATCACCGGTTTGAAATAACATCATTATGTAATTTTTTTTTTTACCTCATTACTAGCCCTAATTTCCCCTGTCCCAACTTTTTTTGGAATGTGTTGCAGGCCTGTGTTGCAGAAATGGATGTATATTAACAAATGAAATGAAGTTGACCACAAAAAACATGAAATATCTTGAGTTCATTCTGTCTGCAATGAAATAGAAGTCAAAGTAAATGGAAGAATCACCGCTTTTTTTGGCATTTTCCAGATCATCACAAGTTTCTCTGATTTGGGGTTGTAAATTAATTTATCTTTTACTGCAGTTCACATTTTTACCACAGTGGTGTGTTGGGTTAAACAGATGTTACAAACACAACAGAAACAGAACAGGCATCAGCCCTCTGATGCCTTTCATGAGACATTTAGAAGCTTTTCATTGTTTTACAGTATCTTTGCATCAACATTTTTAATGCTGCCTCGGACTCTATAAAATGTTTACAATGTCCATAAAATGTCGATTTTTACATGATTATGACAAACATGGGGTACTTATGTGATTTAGGTCAAAGTGTTAAAAAATAAAGGAGCACCCAATTAATTTACTTTCAGATAAGTCTTTAAATGCCATGAAAATCTGGTTGCACCGTCGTCTGTCGTAAACTCAACCTCTCTGCTCGTGCAGCAGATGAAACCCGACCATAAATAATTATTTGCCTTTTTGACAGAGAACTGGTTCCCCGGTGAATCCGACCTGATGTGGTATAGCTGATAATGAGTGGTTTCTCCTGCAGCTGAAGCTTCCTGTGTTGATGATATGTATGTGGCCCTGTGGGGTGGAGATGACAACGTAGGTGTGGAGGAAGTCAAATGCAGGTGTGTGTGCGCGCTGTACCAGGTGGGTGCTGACAGACCGGCAGGTAAACAGGCAGGTTGGTGTCTGATCTCACCTGTTGGAACAGACTGAGCAACGCCTGCAGGCCTTCTGCTGCGGAAACAAGTTCTTTGCATGACGCTGGAAAGCCAGGTCATCTCTCCTCCTTCTCTTCCTTTTCTCATCCTCGTGCCTTTATTTTTTATTCGACTTATTATTTTCTGCTTGTTTTCCCGTTGCAGGTGGTTCTCCGCCTATTTCTGTCATTTCTCACACACGTTGCAGGCTGCGTATCGTTCATTTGCTCCCTTCTCCCAGGTGCGCTTGGGTAAACACCCAGGAAACAAATGTGGAGGTGAAGAAGAATGCCTCGGGGTAAAACAGAAGCACAGGTGGGCTGAGGTGTGTGTGTGTGTGTGTGTGTGTGTGCGTGCGTGCGCGCATGTCCTAGCTTCATAAAAAGGTGTTTGGCAGAGAAAGGAATGTTACACATCCAGATTATAACAGACCACCCCTATAAACTAGGAGGAAGTCAGTTAAACACACACGTCCGACACCCACGCAGCGACATCATGCTGATCTGAAGTGACCATCTGTCTTCTTTGTGTCTCCTCATCCTGAGGAGACCTGTGTGAATTCATTCCTCTTACTTATGTAGGGTTTTTTTGTTTGTTTTTTATAGTTAACGTCGTAAGGTCAAGCTGCTTTATTTGGCCTGCAGTGCCCTGCACATGTTTTATAGAGAGGAAGGGGGGACCTCAGGAAGTGGAAGTGTTTTTGTAAACTGAGTAAAACCCTTAAATATACTCAAATAAAACACTTTGTCAGCATTTAGTGACAGATCTATTTAGTGTACAAGGCTACAGAAGGCATTCACAACATGACTTATATGTCCTAAAATTCACTGCAGCGGCTCATTGAAAGTGCATATACTCAGATTGCAAAAGGTCAGATGCTTCAAGCCCCACAGAATTTTACCATTTGGATGCTCGTTTAGCTACAGCTTCCTCATAATTGTTGACAGACAGAACAAATGATACCTATTTGACCATTCACCAAAGTTATAGTGCTTAATTCCCTGTACATTTCTCATAATCAGCCTTTTTCTGGTATTTTTGAACCCAAATTGTGGAGAATGCACGGCATCCATTTTGGGAAAACCCCTGTTTGTTACAGTGACGTGAAAGTGAGGCTCTGAGGTTACGTGGTTTTGTTTACATTTGGTTGTCAAAGGGAGTTCCCCAGAAACCACGTGGATTTGTAGAGGACAACACAACAGATACTATTTTCACTGTTGGACCTCAAAAGAAGAAAAGAAGGAAGAAATAACACAGGAAATCATTAGGGGGAGGGAAAGAGTCAAGGATCATTCTGTATTGAAACAGGACAGTTACAGCCTTGAGCCCTTGATGATCCAAGGTGAGATTTTTTTTATGCTTTCTCTATCCTGAAAAGAAATTTCCTCTTGCACACTGCTTTGCTTTGGCTATTATTTTTCTTTTCTGAAAAAATAGAACGATGGCATGACACTTTCACCGCTAATAAACCAGTCGCTCAGTTTTTGAATTTTGAAATTACGGTGTAATTTTAAAATTATACCATATTTTCGCCTTTAATTTTCTGTTGGTATTTTAGGGCATTTACCGTCATGCAGTGGTGGGTAGTGAACGCGCTAGTAAAGAATAGTTTTTTTTAAATAAAAAGTTTTTAACTTCGGCTTTGGTCATTGATATGTAATGTGAAAGGACCAAATAGATGTTTGATCCCAGTATCTACAATTATCAAGCACGGCCCATTACAGGCTTCAGTTTAAAACAACAGAAACAACAACAAAACAATAATTCAATTTAAAAAATTGAATCTTGGCTAAGATTCTAGTTTCCACTCTCTGTGGGAGTAACTCTGCAGCTGCCTTCCATCGGAGGGAAGTGCACACTATGAAGGGGATGAGGGAAAGCCGTTTGGAGCCTCATCTCTGGACAAAAAGAAACCACAGGACAGCACCAAGTGTCTTGTCTTTGGAGGATGGTGGCTGGTGAAGTGCTGAGGGGTCGTGCACTGCATAGCGATGCACGGGTCCAAACGTGAGGTGGCTCATGTGGGTGGGCACTTGCAACATCCTTTCTCTCAGTAAGGATGATGATCTTCCACCACTGTCAAGGGAGCTTGGAAAACTCCACATTGCAGTGGCTGCACTGTCTGAACTGCGAAGACCTGGAAGTGGCCAGATTCCTATGGGTGGACACACCTACTTTTGGTCTGGTCACTCCATTATTCGGCATAAGGATTGAGGACAGTTGGTGTGGCAAACCAGCTCCTTCCAATGGTGTCGGATGTCACCCCTGTCAATGAGCGTATTATGAGTCTCAGACTCAAGCCTTCATGGGGTGTTGTGTCTGATGTCTCAGTCTATGCTCCGACTGCGGTGAGTGATGTCTCGGTGAGGGAGACCTTTTGTTCGCAGCTTCACTCTGACTGACAACTGTCCCAGAGGTGATACTTTATTGGTGATGGGTGATTTCATTCCAACCACTGGCACCAACAGGGCTGAATATGAGGACTGCATTAGCCTGTATGGATCTGGTAACCGTGGTGAAAATGGCTCAATGGTCCTTGACTTTGCAAAAATTCGGGGGCAACGAGGTGCTGGATCCTAGTTTCAACATCCAGAAGTACACCTCTGGACATGGTATGCTAATACTGACGGTGTTGCTAAGGAGATTGACCATGTCCTTGGGGGAAAATGCTGGAGAATTCTGCAGAACTGTAGGGTCTACAGAAGTGCCCAGTGTGTGAATTCTGTATATGGATAGATGGATATCATCAAAATAAAATTTGAACTGTGTAGTGTCCCCAATCACAGCCACAGAAACCTATAACTCCTTGAGAGTTATCATGGGTGTCTTGGTGGCTTCCCTCACAAGTCTCCTTCTTGCACTCAGTATTTTGAGAACTGCCTACTCCAGACAGATTTACCATACCATACATACATTTACCAGTACCACACTGTTTGTATTTCTTAGTGATTGATGTAAATGAAATCCAAGACATATTCAGTGACTTGGAAATGTTCATGTATCCATCCCTTGACTTGTCTAAACAAAACCTGGCTGTAAAATTGATGACTTGTATTAAAACTAATCCTTATATTTGTCTAATTACGTATGGTCTCTGAAAATGTGTATACAAATGCCTGTAATTCCTGAAGGGTTAATGTGATATTTTTATTAAACCACTTGAATTAAAGCTGAATGTCTACACTACAAGCACAATCAGCACATATTCATTGTTTCATTTCAAGTCCACTGTGGTGGTGGACAGAAGCAAAATTACAAAACTTGTCATGGTCCAAATACTTATGGACCTGACTTTATAATGAACTGATCCCAATGGCATAGAGAGAATGCAGAATTATAATTATTTTAATCTCACTGTTCATGATGTGTGATTTGGAAAATGGTTGCCAACAACATAATGTGTAATGCCCTGGTGTTTCTCTATAAATTTCAGTTTCAGTGTTAACTAGTATGTATGTCAGTAAATGGCCATATTTAAAATTTCCAAAAAAAACAAAACACACACACAAGAAACCATTAAGCAAACCCTCAAATGTGATGCCACAGAGCGTTTTTTTTTCAATTTTATAAAAAATATAGTATCTTAAAGAAATCAACACATCTTTCAAATTAATTCAAAACTAATCACGTACATACAGCCCAATGTGTAATGCCACAGACAAGAAACCGGTGAGAATACGTAATTAGTGAATAATGAATTGATCAACATAATGTTTTGTGAAACAATGGGATGGTTCACCCCAAATACTTCAGTTTTGAAGTAAATGATATTCACACGAGTAGTTATTTTGCTGTCTTTAATGCTTTGTATGAATTATTTAATATTTAGATTTTCATTATTTTTGCAGCATCATTGCTTTATGAATTGCTTAAAATACGCTTAGGATTTTGACACGGTACCATACCGCATGATACAGCACATTCATTGTGCCTAAAAAAAATTTAAAATAATGAAAAGTTGATTGATATCTAATATTTATAAATAAATGTAAAAAAAAAGAAAGAAAAGTAAAATGGGATGACTGCTTTTCATCTTTAAATTTGATCATTTGTTTTTTGATGGTCTCCTTCAATATATAAGAAAATGGAATTTTACTTAATCAGGTTTTTACAATCACTTAATTTTTAAGTGATCGTTGACAAAGGTCCTTGTGTTTTTGTGTATTTTGCAGTCCACCTACAAAGAAATCAATTTTTTTTTAATTTAAAAAATGAAGCTTGATTGATTAATGATTGGAATTAACTGAGTAGAAATGCTGAAATCAGATGGCCAAGCTTTAATCTTAGACATGGTGCAAAATATTTATTTGTAAATAATTTCTTTTAGCTTCTGTTTTTGCTCAGGGTCACCACAAATTTTACACCAGACACCCTTCCTGATGCAAATCCAGATGTACAAGTTGAATGGGGCATGGGTGGCTTCAAACCACGGAGTATCAATTTTTCTTCTTGTGTGTCACTGTGTTTGTAAAATTTCAAACCCACCATCTCTCGGCGGGTCTCTATTACCCTGATTTCAGTGACATTAGTTTCTTTTTTGGTACTTTGGAGACAAGTTGTTAGTCAGATATCTAAAGATGATTTCTAAGCCCCTCAGCCAGTGTCTACTGTTTTTAATATTTTGTTCATATTCTGCTTTAATAAGCTGAAAAAGAAGGGGGAATAAAAGCACGCTCACGAGCTGCCGGTAATGTGTACCATGACATTCAATTGGCTTAGTGTTGGTTTGATCACTTTGGTAGACAAATTGGGAGACATTTGATGACTTTTGTACTTCTGATATTGTATTTGGAAATACAAACCACGCTACCACACTGGGATTTAGGTAACTAGAATATTGGCAGTTCTGTTTTCAAAATTTTAAGTTGGAAGGTTTATAATTTATGTAGACTAAATATTGATGTTTTGTTTTATTTAGTTTTATTTACTCATATTTTGGTGGCTGATTGTTAGGGTAGGTATATGAAAGAGCTAGCTGCCGGGGGATAACAAATTATAATAATCAATACTCTGTTGAGTAAAATGGGTGGGCCTTCAAGGGTCTTGGTGAAATCGAAATATAATCAAATTTGAATTTGTCAGAGATAAATTTATTTAGGTTGTCCATTTCAAATTTGGTGAAAATCAGGTAAATTTTGTTCAATTTATCATGTGCACAAGAAAGTGTGACTGACTGCACAGATGGAGTAGAACTCTATGCTGTCCTTATGGCCTAATGGCTGGCGGAGCATAAAAACTCATCTGAAGGAGACACGGTGAGAAGATCCTTGCACAGTAAGGTTTAGGTACCAGTAACATTTGCAGTTGAAGTATCAGCCTTCAGAGTAATTGGAAGGAGATTAGGCAGGATTACAACAAAACTGTAAAAATATGTAAGAAATATGATTTATAGTATAAAGTATGTAGTAATCCAATAGCACTTCAATTGTTGATTGTATTGTCGGGGGGAGCACCCACAAATACTCCTTTGGATACGCCTCTGAAATGCAAAATAATTCCAATGTGTTAGGTAGGCGATATACTGTAAGTGTGTGTGTGTAGTATTACTGTTAAATCCACACCAAAAAAAAAAAAAAATGAATGACACAGCAGCCTGGTATATTTAACAATATATATTTTCATTGTCAATGTACATTCCATTTCGACATAAGCTTTCTTCACAAACAAAAAGTTGGCATCTAAATAAATACTATATAAAATAGAACTTCAAAATAAATATATCTATAAAGGGAACCTTTTATATGAGTTTTTTTTCCTTTTTGTTATATCTAAACAAAACAAAAGCACAGATCTTGTTTCTTAATCCCCAACATTGACATTGCAAAGGCAAAAACGAATGGAGTAGCATCATGTACGAATCTCTCCTCCTGTTTGGGTCGACATTTTCAAAATAAAATCATCTGTGTCTGTAAATTTGTGACACGAGGGATTGGTGCGTAAAAATCACAGCACTGTAGCAACAAACAGAACCAAAAAAAAAGAAAAGGTTTTAATCGAGTTCCACACCTGGAACAGGCTCGCTAGCACATGGAAAAGTGTAAAGCTAACGCTAAGAAAATAACGTTAGAGCAATACGGGGAAAACGAGAGTGTAGAAAAATAGGTCCACTAGTGAAAAAGATGGCACATAATGCTAGAAGAGAGGGAAGGAAATGGAAGAAAAAAATAAAGCGAAAAAGAGAGACAGGCTTGTTTTTCTCTCCCGTCTCTGTGGTATGACACGGCAGCTGTGTTTGTCAATCAAGACCAGACGGCGTTTGTTGGACGAAGAAGAGGAAAAGCAAGAATGAGAAAAGGAGAGAAGCGAGCTGAGACACTGAGCAGTAACAGCAGGAAACGGGTTGATCCGGACTGGGCCGGATTGGTTTCCCTGTGTGGATTCAAAGAGTCCACAGTCTTTAGGAGTCGAGGAGGAACCGGGGAATTAGCTTAGCCTCTCGACTGCTAATGAGCCACGGATAGCATAAACAGCAGGAGATTTTTCTGTTTTCTTTTTTATTGCCAGGCACGCTTTCCTAAATCAAGTGCTTGTGATAGAAAGACCTGCCATTTTCCCGAAACCTTCCTCTCACCGCCCTCCCTCTCCTACCTCCCACCTCAAAAAACAAACAAACCATCTTACCCTCAAAATATATATCTAATATATTTTCTAGATATTTTGTACTGAATTGTCGTTATAATGTACCATGCAATCTTTCAAGGACATTTAAAAGTCTCTTCTAAAGAACACAAACGTTGTGAGACTATTTACAGCAAATAGCATTTCACCTGCATAGCTCTAATTCTAAATCTATTGGCGATTTCTGCTCCGCACTAGGCCTGCGCCCAGTCGCGCAATCAATCTGAATTTTGGCACCTTTCTCTCCGAGTGAATTGCTAGGTTTTGAAAATATTGCCTCATACATTCAAGACTAAGGACAGTGGGGTATTTTTTTCCTTTTTTTATCTGGGTGATAACAGCTTTGTGCAACAAGACAAATATGTATATGAGCGAACTAGGCACCCTGACGGAATAAAGGTGTGTATGTTGGAGCAACAAAGACTCGGCCAACAGTATTCAAGGGCATGTATTAAGAACCAACTGCCATCAACTCAGTTTGGCAAGAATCCATAAAAACTGTGATCACTCAGACAACGGAACATGCTAAACTCCTTTGGCAAAGTCCTACGAATGACATGCAGGCCACAAAATAGACGTTAAGAGGAAAAGTCAGCCCGACTTAGCTTAGCTACGCAGCGTGATTTGATGAAGACGTGTACGTGCGTTAGGGTGGCCGGGATGAAACTTGAATGCATGCCAACGTAACGTGAAAAAAAGCTGAGGTGGTAATACTGTGCTTTCGTACATCCATTTAGAGGTTTGCGTCTTCTTTTAAAAAGGTTGTGCAAGTGGCAGGTTCGATTTTTGACTGAAGCTGCGTTTACATATTGGCGGTCGGAAACCACAGGCTGTAAACACTTTCGGTGGCTACGACGGCACGTCCCCATGGTAACAGTACATACTGATAGCATGCTACGCTACAACACCTCCTAGCATACGTCAACTAATAACAGAAAATGCATCAGCTGGAGCATTTAGCTAGGCGCTAACTCCAAGCATCTTCTCTTTGTGTTATTTTGGTAGTACCTTCCATAGATATATATAAGAAAGGCTAGATGACTTTCGCGCGCTGTTAGCCAATGGAGCGCGATGTTGCCACATGGCGGCCATCTTACCTCAGACAGCTGGCCCCACTCATAACATTAATGTCAATGGTGCATGTACTATTTAAATAACCATAACTGGCTCAATTTTCCACCGATTTTCAAACGGTTTGATTTGTTATAAATGTCAGAGATGTAGCTATATTCCTGCATACTTAATGCATAATTTTAATTTCAACATGTCCAAGCATCCTGTATCATAGCTACGTTAATAAGGTTTGTAATAAGGCAAACCATTTGTAAATCCGTCAATATTTCGGCGAGTTAAGAGTATTTTTGTTTAAGC
>OMMV01187487.1:0-18217 GCA_900302635.1 Chatrabus melanurus | reverse complement strand
GAGAGAGAGAATATATGTTATCATATGGCTGTTGTGTATCAGCCCTTGTATCTGCCCGAGGCTATCCATATCAACCCGAGCCGGTAGGCGAAGTATAAGGCACAAGTGTAGTTTTTCAATGATGTTGGTTATTTATAAAATACAGGAACTACTCAAGATCATTGTATTCCTCATGGACTTCACATATTCTTCGGTTATAAGTTCACCGCGAGCCACACTGTGCGACGTGGATTTATTTAACTTAGGTAAGACTCCAAATTTGATGTGTACAGACAAAATCTGTCACAATAGAGATGACAAAGCTCGTTTATGATAGCCTCGAGCTTTAACTAGAACTAGGATACGTCATATCCATTTTGTGCTAAATTAACTCAAAAGTTAATCCAATAAGCTGCTTTGTGTTCCGTTTTCAAAAATGTATAACTTGAAATTAAAGTCCTTGTTTGCCAAAATATTTGATTGTTTTTATAATCACTGTTAAACCCTGCTGTAAACACAATGCCAACTAATTTTCCTGAAACTTGGTACAAAGTAAATGGCACCTTATTATTAATAAGTAATCATGCTGTATTATTGTTACAGTGATAATTACAGTTATTGTGCAGACATGCCACTCTGTTCACACCTGTCAGATCTCAGAACGTAAGCACAATAGGACCTGATTATTACTTGGCTGTGAGACCACTGAGGAACACCAGAAGCTGCACATATTTCTCCAGGTCAAACAGGAGTTGTGTCAGGAAGGGCATCCGGCATAAAATGTATGCCTAATTCCTATGTGGAACTCCACCAGATTCGCTGTGGGAAGCTGAAAAAAAAGTTAGAATTAACCAGATTTTCAAAGTGATAAAGTATTTTAATATTGGATATGCAGACAGGCAAAGAATGTTTACATTTAACACAATGCAATGCTGTGATTATTCTGTGATTTCTGATATTATTTTGAGCTCTATTGAATGTAAATGATGGTGCAGAGGAAGCACCAAGCGGAAAAAAGGTTTCAAAAGAAAACAGACTGAACATTCAGTATTGCCATCATTATCCTTTAACACTTAGAACTGTCTCTTCTAATTGGACTTTAATAGGAGCCTGTATTGGTCTTTTCCCCTGGACCCTGGTTAGCACCAGTCAGACATCATTAATTGGTGTGTGTGTGTGTGTGTCTGAGAGAGTGAAGCTGACATATACGTGTATATTGTCTTGTGGTTTGAGCAAAGCTCATTGCTGTCAGCTCATTTGTCTTTATTATACAGTCAGAATGGCCCCACATGGTGGGTACCATTAACGTCTAACAATCTAGAGCCATATCTTCCACACCTGTTGCAAAGCCGTACACAATACAAAGCTGGTGCCACTGCTATTTTGCACTCCATGAACCTGAGGTTCTTCAAACAGGTTTGTTGATAATCATAATGTGGTAATTCGAGGTCTATTGGATTCAATTGCACCAGTTAGGCTTCAAAAGTGTCAACAGAAAACAAACAAACAAACAAAAAACAGATGCCTTGGTTTACTGACGATTCATGAGTCCTTAAGCAAACCTGCAGCTTGAGTGGGTCTATTAGACCTTGTTCAGACTGCCAGTAAAAGTCCGATTCATGTGCACATCCAATTCGAATCTGATTCCATGTTGCAAGTCTGAACAGTCAAAAGTCGAATGAAATCCGTTTTTTCCAAATCCTTTTCAAGCCTCATTCGTAGGTGGTTTGAAATCTGACTCAAATCGCATTTTTGCACATCCGTATTGGTCTGAGCACTCTGATTGGATTCTGGGTGTGTTTTGTGATTTCTGTAATGCCTCACGCCTGAAACACACTGTACGTCGCATCGGACATGCGCATCACACACAGTAGTTACGCGTGTGTAGATCGGGCTGCATTTCAGAGTTGTGCCGATGCTCAATCATTCCACATCATAAATGCCTTTTATTCCACACTCTGTGTCTTCTGTGACTGCGTTTTGGACCTGAGTTTTACACCATTTGTGCATGAATGGCTGTCACCCTATAGGCAGCACCACACTGACAGCGCACCTGTTGAACATTTTATGTATACTACTAAAGGAACCAAGTTTCTCTCTGCCGCTATACGTTTCGCCATGTGAATACCTACGGCTCTATAATTGCAGACTGATAGATGACATACATGTGATGTGACAGAGGAAATGTTTAGCCATGATTAACAACCTACTAATTACTTAATTACATATTTCTTTTTTCCCTGCTAATAAAAAAAATGAATACACAAAAACCCACAGCAGTATTTCTGACGTGTCAGCTGAAAGTACAGTAGCCTACCGGTAGTGTGTTGTGCAATCACATGAATAAAACAGTTACTGTCAGTCTGAGTCTCTCCCATTTTCTAATGAGTATTTTGTTGGCATCACCTCACACACCAACACCATAGTTCACAGGACCTTTATGTATTTTAAGTGCAAGCAGTGTTCAATAGACACCTTCTCATCTAGAAACAACTAAAATAATGAAAAGTTCAGTACCCTGGGGAAAAATGCTTATATTTCACTTCCCGTGAGTTACCACTGGCTTGTGGTCTGGTAATATATACACTTAGGCCTATACATATATAAATACACCTATGATGATTTTTTTTTTTTTTAATAATCCAGATCCTGTCAGTCACAGAGATCTGTGTGGTTTTAGTTGCAGTGTTTGCAAAAGTGCACAGCAGAAGTGACACCGGATACCAGCCATGTTCCTGTTCCCATGTGTGTGGCTGCATTAATATAGCAACAGATGTGGATAAGATGGAAAAAGGATTGCCATACGGACCTACAGATCAGATCTGGTCACAAACTTTGTAATATAATGTGGACAGTCAGTCATTGAATCAGATATTCAATAAATCCAATTTGAACTAGCAGCCTGAACAAAGCTTTAAGGCACAGTTACACTATGATGTTTGAGTCAACAACTGGTGAACAAGGTGAAAGCGAGAGAAACTGAGAAAAGTGGTGAAAATCACGTTCCCGGAGTTTCGTAGCGGACCTCAAACGCATCACAGCCTTTCACAATATGTTTGTAGCAGAGGCAGCCGTTAACCAGCACTCCATTATAGCAAGCAGGACTGTTGCCAATGTGGAAACGTTTGGGAGAGGGGGTTCAGCACACCACTGTCCAGTGATTCTGAGCAGGTAGGAGAACAAACACCCACACGTTAGCCAGCGAACACGATCACACCAGTAACTCAGGCTGTTGGAGGCTGTTCGCGCCGGTATCACAGGCTAGCCAGGGCTACCGTGCGCAACGTGCATGTAGCGACGATCTACTGTCTGTAACGGTGTCCTACGTGGCCACAGGTACGTCGAGAAATTTTCAACATGTTGAACTTGTTGGATAGACTTGAAAATTATTTTGGTATTTTTGGTCAACTACACTTGTGGCTGAGGTCCTATTTGTCCGGTCAGTTGTATTCTCTTTTCTTTCGTGAGATCTTATCTGAATCATATGTTATTAAGCACGGGGTTCTGCAGGGGTCGGTCCTTGGTCCATTTGTTTTCTTTGTTCTTAGAACTTTTAGGTCAACTTATTTGTAGCTATGGGATCGATTTCATTGCTACGCAGATGACACTTATACCTGCCAGTTTATGCAGAAAATGCGACTGGTTTTGTTAAATTGATGAGGAAGGTGGATGTCATTCAACTCCTCTGGGTTGATTGTGCGATTTAGCACAGTGATGGAGTTAAAAAGCTCAGTGTGATGTTTGATCTGTCTCCTTCTTTTGATACACATGATGTAAAAGAGGTGACAAAGATTGCCTTTTTGATTTGTGAAATATTCCAAAGAAGTCTAATTTTTCAATGGATGATGCTTAGGTTTTGATTCATGTTTTTGCAGCATCCAGATTTGATTATTGCAATGTTTTGTTTTCTGGCCTCATGGTTTAGAATACGGTTGCTCCAGTGCTGACTGAAACTAATAAATTTGATGATATTATGCCAAGGTTAGCTTCTCTTTGCTAGCTACCTGTGCATACAAGGGTGGATTAAAAAAAATCTGTTGTTAACCCGCTGGTGCCACCATATGTGCCAGCATGCAGCTTGCAATTTCAAGGAACCTGCCTTTTGTGTGTTCCTAAGGTTAAGAAGAAGACAGCAGGTAGTCGAGTGTTTTTGTGTCGTGTATCATCAGTTTTGTGGAAGAGTTTCTTGGCTGAAGTCAGCCAGTTGAAGTCTGTATTTTCAAATCCAAACTCAAACCATATTTATTTTCTACTGTTTGCAATCAATTAGGGTGCGTAGTTGCAAATTATTTCATTTTATTTTTGTTTTTCATGCATTTTTAAATTTTGACTTGCTTTTTTAATCTATTATTGTGGTTATTTTATGTGCATGTCATTTGTGTTGTGGTTATTATTATTTTTTTGTCAACTACTACAGTGTAAAGCACTTTCTGAGAAAGCGATATATAAAGTAAATATGATTAGTAATATTGTTGTTGTTACTATTACACCCAGCGTCCACATTCTCTAAATCATGAGACAACTTATGTTCATGTGGGGTGGGTGTTTCAGTCAAAAAAGAGGTGTGACTGGTGCATTCATATCATCTGTCACAAGAAAGCCTTTGCACTATAAACCACCAAAGATCTGGTCTAAAGTCCAGCACTGTGTCTGTCTTTATTTAAAGAGAGCAACACTCAGATGCTCCTTTCATAAGCGGGTTCGCAATGCACATACTCCCTGCTTGCCTGCACATATCATCGCTAGTCTAGTTGCCTGCATATTATGGCCATGGTAGGACAACCCCCCTGCCCCCCAAAAAAACCCAAAACAAAACATTATCTCACCTTTTCCCCTTTTCTCTTTCAGACACGCACAGCTGTTGCAGCATACATCTACTGCAGTCGACAATATATGTATAGCAACTAATGTCGCAACAGAAATAACGAAAGTGAAGTGAAAAGAAACAATAAAGAAAATGCAAGTAAACACTCATGGAAATATACCAAACTTCACCTTACTGTTTCTCTTCAGGGACCTTTGGTGACCTCAATGTGCCGGTGCGCTCGGACAGGTTGGCGATAATTCGTTAACTTGGCAGAAAATCTCTCACTAGTTTCTACTTTCCCAATACCACAGTGCTGTGCACGTAGCACATTATGGTTTAAAGGGAATGACAGGTAACACTCCAATTGGTTGATATTGTGCTCGGACTACAACACAACTGGTTAATGTATCCAGCACCCAACTTTGTGCTCAGTTTATGTGCCCTTTAAATAGCAAATAGAACTTGGACACACCCCAAAAGCATTAGCACCACTCTGGGCCATGAGTTATTGTCAGCCTTCTAACAGCTCATGCAGACACACACACTTTATGTACTTTATTTTAACCTGCAAATTGTTACATTCTCCAGGATTCATACACTGTATATGAAGGTATACAGTCATGACACTTAAGGGTACGTTTCAATTCAATTCAATTCAATTTATTTATATAGCGCCAAATCACAACATAGTCGCCCCAAGGCGCTTCACAAGGGTAAGGTCTAACCTTACCCACCCCCTGAGCAAGCACAATGGCAACAGTGGTAAGGAAAAACTCCCTGGATGTTTCTTTTTCTGTCTGACTGCCAACCTACCTGTGATATAAAAAGGACTTTGCCAGTTGTTCTGCTGAGTAATGCAGTGCTATTAGCAAACACGATCTGGTATTTGATCATGGTAACTGAAAACGCTTCATCATAAAGAGGAAAAACACAAACTATCATTATGATTCTGAATTCTCCTCAAACTTTATATCTGTTGAAACTGACTCATGCCTCATCCTTGCCTTCCTGTCCTTGAGTTGAAGAATGCCCTCTGCTTGGACCAGTGAGGGAGAGGCCTTCCACTTTCACCTTGATCTGGTTTTTATTCTGGCCTCTCTGACCTTCTTGTCACTTGAGTCCCTGAAGGTCATGGCAAACCTGCACTTTGCCATTGTGAACTCTTCCACCAGAGATGAAAGAGGCAGATGTACAGCCCAACTGATGTGAAGCTTGGAGGGATTCCAAACCACCTTCAGAGGTACTTGTTGACCTTTCGCTCCACTCCTTCCACAGTTGTTAATGGGGCTTCATACACTGTCAGCAGCCACATCAGTCTGGGCAGCAGGCTGTGTTGATAAATACATAGTATCAAGACGTATATATGCTCTGAGGCTCATCAGGGTGGTGCTTATCCATGGATACCTCATTGTGAAGCGCATGAGAGTCTACATCTCCCCCTGGACAGAACACCAGTCCAACTCAGGTTACTTCCCCTGACAAAGCCGGTACCCATTTACAGGTGGGTGGACTGAGACGATACAGATGAAGTGTCTTGTCCAAGGACACACAGGTAGGCTGAAGCACACAATGGAATTGTACCCTGGTCAACATATTGGCAGTCAAACTCCTATCCCACAGAGCCACCTGCTCAGACAAATGTTAAATATAATTATATATAATTAAATTATTAGGTAAATATTTTGCAAAACATATCATTATGTATTAGCTAAATATGATTGCATTTTTAGCTTAAAATGTAACTAAATATTTGGATAAACACAAACTAAATGCTTATCTAAATATTTAACTATTTAGTTTATACAATTATGTACATTCATTCATTCATTTTCTATACCGGTTTATTACAATAATGGGTACAATTATCTATATGTTTATCTAAATTATTTAATTAAATATTTACCTAAAACAGTAAATAAGTAAGTCCTTGAGACCCATTGGTGTTGGTGCTTATCCCCAGATACTGTATCATTAAGTGAATGAAAACCTACGACTGCCCCTGGACGGGATGCCAATCTGATGCAGTTTACTTCCCTAGCCAAGGGCGGAACTCATTTACAGCTAGGTGGACCGGGGCAATGCAGATGAAGTGTCTTGTCCAAGGACACAGACAGAGACAGATAGTATGACCAGGAATTGAACCAAGGTCTACATATTGGTAACTCAACTCCTTATCCCAATGACTGACCTGGTCTAAATATTTAGCTAAATATCAACAAAATAGTTACCTGAATATTTTGCAAAACATATTAATGTTATGAATTAATATATATATATATATATATATATATTAGCTTAATATGTAACTAAATATTCAGATAAACACAAACTAAATGCTTATCTAAACATTTAACTATTTCGTTTATACAATTATCTGTATGTTTATCTAAATTATTTCATTAAGTATTTAGCTAAAACAGTAAATCCTTGAGGCCCATTGGTGCTGGTGCTTATCTCCGGATACTGTATCATTAAGTGAATGAAAACCTACGACTGCCCCTGGACAAGATGCCAATCTGGTGCAGATTACTTCCCCAGCCAAGGGTGGTGCCCATTTACAGCTGGGTGGACTGTGGCAATGCAGATTAAGTGTCTTGTCCAAGGACACAGACAGGTAGCATGAGCAGGAATTGAACCCAAGTCTACATATTGGAAACTCAACTCCTCACTGACCGACCTGCTCTAAATATTTAACTAAGTATCAACAAAATATTTAGCTAAATATTTTGCAAAACATATTATTATATATTAACTAAATATAAATACATTTTTTCGTTTAATATGGAACTAAGTATTCAGATAAACACAAACTAAATGCTTATCTAAATATTTATCTATTTAGTTTATATAATTATCTAGGTTTATCTAAATTATTTAATTAAATATTTAGCTAAAACAGTAAGTAAGTAAGTCCTTGAGGCCCATTGGTGTTGGTGCTTATCCTCAGATACTGCATCATTAAGTGAATGAAAACCTACGACTGCCCCTGGACGGGATGCCAATCCGGTGCAGGTTACTTCCCTAGCCAAGGGCGGAACTCATTTACAGCTGGGTGGACTGGGGCAATGCAGATGACGTGTCTTGTCCAAGGACACAGACGTATGACCAGGAATTGAACCCAGGTCTACATATTGGTAACTCAACTCCTTATTCCACTGACTGACGTGGTCTAAATATTTAGCTCAATATCAACAAAATATTGAGCTAAATATTTGGTGTTGACATGTACATTTATTACCATTGTAGTTAACCATACAATTTACGGTTACACTGGGCTTTATGAATCCTTAAAAGTTGGTGTGACGCGTTCTCACAAGCTGTGAACAGGCACACACTTATGACCAAGTGTAGTTCCATGACACATATAAGAGGCAATAACGTAAAGGTTATACAAACATAAGGGGCCATACCCTCACCCACTAATAAATGCCCATACAGGAATGCATATAGTGGAAAATATGCCAACACCCAAGCCTAATTTATTTCCAGCCGCAGCGAGAGTCAGCGTGATAAAGCTGATTCATAATTTATCAGGACTAATAGCCACCTGCCTGTGCCACTCGCTATCAGCCACAAATTATGGGCCCAGAAAGCCGAATGTTTTGACTGAGTGTATATGTAGAGTGACAGCTGGAAAAAAGGATGAATTGAAAATGAGCGTCAGATTATTTTCACAGTCCTGTTAGCAGAAAGGTGCACATGGAGTGCACGTAGTGGATGTGGTTATTACTGTCACTGGGTTACTGTGTCTTTGTGTGAGTGTTAAGTGAGACAGAAATAAGATCACTTCTTTGATTTTAGCAGTCTTTCTCACAGTATTTCCTCATCACTGCTGCTTTTTGTGTGATCACAGGCTAATTTCTTCCCATCCTAAAACTGCTGTACCACATGTAAAAAAAGTCTTTCTGTTGGCTTCTTTATTTACTGCATTTTTATGAGGTCTTACAATCTTCCCAATCCATTCTTTCATTAAAGTGCTGCTGGTAAGAGAAGCATTAAATTATGTGAACATACTCACATCCCACAACACTGATGATATCAGATTAAACTGGCTTCTTGAGCTCTCTAGTTAATTAATGGGTCAGTGCAGAAATGACCTAACCCTTTGTATCTCAGCAGTATCTTCTCTATCTATTCATCACCTTTTCCGCTCTTTGCTTTCCCATATTCTTTATCCGCTGATTCAGATTCAGATGGGTTTAAGGAGAAAAAAGTACAGTAAAATGTAAACTACAAGTGCAGTGTTGTGCAACAGTTTTAAGCACACAAGTGTTTTAGAAATAATTATCATTAGGATGCATTACAAGACCAAATTGACATTCCAGATGTATTTTAAACAAATTAACAAACCTTTTTAGATTAAGATAAACCTGAACACGTTGTAGGTTAACAGGCAAATGAATAATTCCTCAAAGACAATGAACAGGATTAATAATTAATGTATAATGAATTGATCAATGTGAGGTTCGTGTTAAATCATGACATAATTCAGCCAGCCCCCCACAGAAAAATCAGATTTAAATGTAAAGAGTAGTCAAACAACATATTTATTTTTAGTGTTTAATGCTGAGCACTTTTTTTGTAAGGTATGATCTTCTTTTTCTTCTTAGGCAAGTATCACTGAGAGATGACTACTTGGCGACTGTGACGACTGCTGGAAGAATTTGGCCAAGTTCCTGGTGACACTGGGGCGACATATTTACCTATTTTTGATGACGTTTAATGAATTAGACCACCGCTGGGCGTCTTGTTGAAGAATATTTGATGAATATTCGCTAAGCGGCCGTATGTCTTCAGCGATTCATGCGAAAAGTGATTGCATTTCGACCATGATCTGACTTTGCAGCAAATGAAGTGAACTGGGAGTCTGAAACAGACCGGGGGGGCGTTCTATTGTTGACTCCTTGGCAAGTAAAAAGTCTAGTTAGTGAATAGTTAGACACAAGTTAACGAAAATAAGCAGTCGTTCATTCGCCACCAGGGTTTTGAACATGTTAAAAATCTGCAGGCGAATGAAATCGAGGCGAGCAACTAATTAGTGAATGGGGATACTGATTCCGACTGCTTAGCGAATAATTCCAGACTACATTGACACCAAGAGCAAAATTAGACGAATGGCCATTCGTCTCACTCGCCAATTGGTCACAAGCCCAGTGAGATACAGGCTTTACTATCATAAAAGTTAACATTATTTTTGCAGCATAGACCAACCAAGCAAAGTTGGGTTGATGGATATTTGCAAAGTCTGGCCTATGGAGAAACTACGTAGATAGTAAAGCGTAAATATGACACTTCTGAAAACATTTGCTGCTCATTCATGAAATTTCTGGAGGGGGAGGATTTTGCTCTGACTTTGTAGTGAGCTTCTGTTTATTTTTACTTTTATTTAGACCATTGGCTAGATATTATTAGTTATTATTGAGTATTGGATCTATGAGGTCTTTTTTTCCCTCTCTTTTCAACAAGACATTGATGTTGAAATGATTTTAGTACCTTGTTAAAAGTACAATAGAAAATTGTGCATTCCCAGTGAGTATTTTTCCATTGAAAAGACGTTGAAAAAACGTCTATGCCCACCGTTGAAAACAGGTTCACTATCTATTTGTAGATGTTGAATAAATTTTTGGATTTAGACCGGGATTTTCAATAGTGGTATTTTTCAACCTCTGCAATGTGTAAATTATAATAAATAATAATTTTCGAGCCTAACTAGCAAGGCACATCATATTTATCATTTAAAAGCAGATAATGCAAATCCTGTTGAGAAATGGTCTAAATGCGAACATTTTTTCACCGTCTACAAAAAGATGGTGAAAATACTTTCACTTTTGAACCTGTTTTCAAAGTGTTTTCATCATAACCATTTTTAAATGTCTATGCAATGGTAAACTGTTCACTGTTGGAAGTCTTTTAATTCATAACCATAACACATTTTTAAAAAACTTAATACTCACACAAATTTAACTTGGAAATGTCATTCTGTCTATAGTAAGACAGGAATGCAACACCATTACACACTTTGTCATAATAACAGTTTCAAAAGGACAAAAAACACCATGTGATACAGGATAATACAGCTCAGTAAAAATGTAAATACAACATGAACAATGCCCTTTAAATAAAACTACCAAGAAATACATAAATCAATAATTGTTGCAATATAAATAATTTAAACAGTGCTAGTTTACTTGTTTTTGCCAATCCCATCCACCAAGTTATTCAGAAAAATAGGGTTCTGAAAAACTTGCTTCACCTGTGTGATACACAGGTCAAAGCTTGGAATACAATTGTTAACAGACAGCAAAGACATGAATTCATGAATTTCACATTAAAATGTGTTTACTTACACACAAATTAAATGGTGAACAATAAATTGTCACATTGTGCTGAATGTGCATCAGTAATTGTTTTGATGCATACTGCCCTTCTGTGCATGGCATCATTCATTACATACACACATGAAAGAGCTTCAAGTATAATAAAAAATAAATGGCTTTTTTAAGTATATTTATTTATTTTATTTTTTATTTACCAATGACATCTTCTGTTCTGTGTTCTTCGGTCTTGTCTCCTGCTCATCAAGGATCTTTAATTTTCTATTGAAATATCATCTGGCTTCACTAATCTCTAAATGCTTCACACATCCTCAATGAGGTCCAGCAACTTTCAGAGAACCACCTTCTGGAATCTTAAAACTAAATTAAAATCAAGTAATCAATCAATCAATAAAGAAAAAATAACACATTTTGGTGCCTGCGTGGTACCAGCTTCTGTACATTCTGCAGACAAATCACTAAGTCCAAAAGCTAGTTTATTTGGTGTGGCTTGGACAAAATACATAGATGGAATGTGACTTCATGCTGTTCTCAAGACATTATTATTACATCATATGTCTTTTTAAGCAAATATTAACTGACATCTAGAGGGACTGCATGTTGTACATTACATCTTTTGTTAATTTCAACTAACCAGGAGTTCCATTTTAAGAGAAATGCACTTTCAAGAACTGATGAATGAGCATGACAAGTAAACATTTAGAAAAAAAAATCTACATCCTGAACTTTATCTATGTGTAGTCAAGCTTCTATTCCAGTTTCTATTCCTATTCCCAGTATTTTCACCAAGTTTCACAATAATTGCTTCAGTACATTTGAGTAATGTTCATGACAAAAAAGAAAAAAAAAACTGACCCACAAATCAACAGACAGGCAAACAACATACCTCCCGGGTTGAGGTAATAATGAGTTGGGTAATTACCCAAAAATGCATTTCTTCTGTCACTGATTTTAATGTTGGAATTGGGGAATAAATGCACAAGTAAAAGGAAATTGAAGTTTAATTTTCAGTGCACTGTTATTTTATTTACAATGCTAAAGATTTGCAAATCATTTTGAATTGAAAGGATGATAACATTCCTATATTTTGCCAACATTTATAGCCACTTGATTTTATTATGAACTACAGCAAGGACGTTAAAGAGCACTCTTTACTACTTTCACTATTTTGTTCCAAATACAAGGATTGAATGATGCTGTATGTCCATGTGTGTAGTTTATTATTACCTCACTTCATAGTACCAAGTTCTGAGAAGCAATCATTTTACAAGGAGGCTCTAAAACAAAATGTTTCACGTTTTGCAGACAACAGGCACATCTGAACAATTGATATGCAATGACATTTTAATATTTTGATCCTTTTGAGGGCTTCTTTCTATCTGGCATTAATACTAGAAAGGGCTTGTATTATCAGTGCTAAGGCACTTTACCTATTTTTTTTTTTTATCCTTTCTGACCCTTTCATCTACAATACATCCACTTCTCTGAGTGTTTTTAATCTTTCCTGCACGCTTATGTGAAAATCCGGACTTATGATATAGTTCATATGCCCAGTGAGGAAATACAGTGACCTACATTTTAAAAGTTTTTAAGCAAAAGTTCATACTAACTTTATTGTAGAATGCAAATACAGACACAGATTGACATTACCCATCACTTAATCATTTAACAGTTATCTCTAATTCCAGTTCTTTAATGTTTTACAGCTATTTAGCTGTTTACTGTATATTAAATATAACATTGAAAGGCTGAAGTCTTCCTTTTGAAAATTAACATGTAAAAAGTCTGATTTAATAAGAGGCTGACATATACAATGTGGCGATTCATTATTGTTTGGCTCGTAGGATTTATTAAAGCAGCAGATGGGCTTCAGGGCCTATATAGGACGTACTTCTTCAGGTAGCTGCAAACTAAGTTGCTTCTAATAAAGCACCTGCAACTTACTGATGTCTCATAAGATGATGGGCCCTGTCTTCCACCCGGTGCGAAGAAGCACTCACTGCAGTGCAAGAGTCAATTCCATCTGGTGCAATTGCCCATGGGCGAGTTTGTCTTAAAATGAAGTGTTGTCAGGTGCACTGCCCGTGCAACAGTGATGCATGGGATGATCCGAAATTAGTGGGTACCCGTGGTCACTCGTGGTCGCCTGCAGGTACGAGTCATACAAAAATATTTTTAATGATATTAGGGTCATTTGTGGGCAGTTCAGTGAAAATAGATTTTAAGCATATTTGTCAAATATTACCTAAAGGCTAATATCAATGTTTAAGAAATAACTATTTTCTAAAACATCATTGGCTGGAAAACTCCAGTGGTTAAAAGATGCACGATGGAATTTGAAGGTCAAGGGTACCTTTAACAATGTTAAAAGTTGCTGAATTGAATTTGTTATGCAAGAAAACATATAATTAGACACCAAAATTACGATTGCAACGTTGTCCTCAAGTCAAAAGTGTGTTGACCTTTGAACATTTTTAGCCATAGTGCCCTCAAACAAGGTTGGATCCCTGACAAACTATACATTTTTAGATTCCTTATGACCATATGAGTAATTTGATATGCTTTGTGGCATAATGGGAGCACTTTTAAATTTAAAATTTACTCAGAATCTATCAGGATCCAAAATACTTTCAAACCTTTATTCTAGAGAGTTGGTCACGGGACCTACAGGCTGGTCTTCTATGATGCGGTCCATACTGTATCTGCTGTGGCAAAAACAGCCAAAATAATCTTACATAGCAAAGTGGAGTTGGACATGGCCCAAATGCACTTGAGCTATGCTCTTTAGACTGCATGCTATAGATTGTCAAGATAGGGCCCCATGTTGACATTTATTGTGCTCTCATTTAATTATGCTTTTTTTTGTGCTACTGAAGCAGTCCATAGATCCAAAATGGTAAAGTAAATTAATTGTTCTATGGGTTATCAAGATTATTGAATTGGAAAGTAACTTAATAAACACCTATGACACATTTTCCAGTCTTTTTCAATTTACTTTAAGTGTCAGGTTAGTTCAACGTCAGTTTGAAGATCAGGAGAGTGTCAGCGTGTGCTTGACATAGAAAAAAAAAAGAGTAGTACCTTGTAGAAATTGCCATCACCTCAAGTTGTTCTGCGGCTAAACAGCCTCGTGTTCTCTGGTCTCCACATAACTGTGTACAATGTTCGATGGCAGAGGATACAAATAATTGAAGAGGTAATTACAAAATGTAACTTGGTGGCTCGCAGACGTGCACCTCTGTCCTCCGACTGTAGACATTTATAATTTACAGCCAGACACCAAGCACGTTTTCTGCCTACAGATCTAATCTGCGGCGTGAGCTGGATTGACATTAAAAATTCATTATGATACAGGCACACTGAACCGATGATTATGACACCTGTGACCTTGAATGGCTTATGTAAATGCGCCACGCACACGTACAGTAATAGACATCGCTGCACGTATTAACAGACTTCACTTTGGCGGTGTGCACAAACACGTGCCATGTGAATTCTTTTTCACTGCCAAAAACCATTTGTCAAGAGTCAGTTTCTGGCTTGATGTTTGCCTGCAACAAAAGGAATCTTTGCCAGTTCTGTGTGGGCATGTTGGCATCAGGATTTAGCTGATCAGCAGAGCAGAGGTATCATATGTTGAGGAGGCACTGGAGGGGTACGAAACGATTCAGACTGCATGTTTTCTGTGCTTGTGTGTGTATGTAATTTGTTTGGTCTTATTCTTGGCTTAATGCATCTTTAGATGTGTGTCTCTATGTGCAAGACTACACACTTTTTTGTGTTTTTTTGATGGTGCACTCAGGAATAACATCTGCATGAAAACAGTTATGTCACTGATGCATAATAATGCAATCAAAGGCTGCCAATCTTCCTGATTCTAGGTAACTGTTCCGTCACACTGGTTGTTAATTCTGACTGTGTGGCAGCTTTTACAGCCTTTGTTTTGGCTGCATACTGATGATGTTCAGAATATTAATGACAACTTTAGGTCATCCCTCTCACTGATGACGACTATACGACCGGCCTGTACCATATCAAATTCAAGCCTTGAAGTTGCAGGCATACGGGAAGGTACAAGCATGAACAGGCACAGGAACCACACACGTGCGTGCAAACATACGAACGCACACGCACGTGCACACGCATGCACTAATTGAGGCTTGTGCTTTGGACACCTGTTCATTATTTCTCTCAGTAGGGAACTTACTGTAGTTCTCTGCCAATTGCCATCTTGCTGCACCCACGCAGGTACTGTGGATCACGAGTGTTAAGTTATTTTTGTGTCTGCGTGTGCTTTCTGTGCCTTATAAGGTCTACACAAATGCATGTTTGACACTGCACATACTTATACTACATTAAAGGTACTTATTACCTCCGCCAAGGATGTAATGTTTTCACCGGCGTTTGTCTGTTTGACTGTTAGGAGGATAACTCAAAAAGTAATGAACAGATTTCAATGACATTTGGTTAGCAGATAGATAATGATCCAGGAAATAAGATTCAATGTTGGATGTGATCTGGAATATATTCTAGAACTGAGATCCAGAATAATGTTTGGCACATAGCAACATTTAACTCAAAAAGTTGAGAGGATGTTGATGAAATTTGGTGAGCAGATGGATAATGTCTAAGAAAATGAGTGATTTTATTTTGAAGGAAGGACGTTTTAAGCAATATGTGGCCTTGGCAGTGCCTTCTAGTGTTAACTGTAGGATACCATTTCTATAGACATTTGACCCTATCTTCCACACATAGTGCAAAGCAAGTGTCATTCCTAGTGTACAACAGATGCAGTTGTCATTTTCATGCCCATCGCCCCATTGTGTTTATAGCGAGTAGAATTGTATTAATTTGAACCCCCATGGGCGTGTTAATCTTAAAATGAGGTATGATTACGAGCAGTGCTGGGGGAATACTATTGTGAGAAGGCAGGAAGTGATTACACGATAGACCAACAAAAACCTGATCTAAAGTCCTGCACAGAGTTGTTCTGGTATTTAGAACATGCAATATTCAGATGTGCTTTACATATGTAGGTTTACAGTGTGCATACACCCTGCTTGTATAGACAATGAAAGTGACTTTCAACAACCAATTACGGGTCACGGGGGGTGCTGGAGCCTATCCTAGCGGTCATTGGGCAAGATGTGGGGTACACCCTGGACAGACTGCCAGTCCATCGTAGGGCCACATATCGACAGACAAACACAATCACATTCTCGCTCACACCTACGGTCAATTTAGAGTCACCAATTCACCAAACCTGCATGTCTTTGGAAGTGGGAGGAAGCCGGAGTACCCGGAGGGAACCCACACAAACACGGGGAGAACATGCAAACTCCACACAGAAAGGACCAAGTCGAAAGCGAACCTGGGACCTTCTGGCTGTGAGACAACAGGCGCAGTCACTCTTCGATGTTTACCTCAGCATGTGGTGAATGCAGTGCAAAAATCACATTCCCGGAGTCTGGTAGCAAACCTTAAGCGCAGGACAGCATTTCACATCATCATGCTAATGGAGGCCTGCAGAGGCAGACGTTAGCCAGCGCTCCATTCGAATAAGTGGTACCTTTAACAACGTGGCAACGTGCAGGAGAGGAGTTCGACACACCACTGTCCATTGATTCTGAGCAGGCAGGGCGAAGCAGCACCCAGCATAGACAATCGCAGCAGTAACTTCCGCTAGCACTAAGGGATGCTAACGGATGCTAACGAAGGATAACGAAGGCTACTGTGGTCGTAGCGGAGATTACCTTTCTCTACCGGTTTTCAACATAGCCACAGGTACGTCGGCAATCGCCGAAATATTTTCAACACGTTGAAAATTTTGGACACCGGAGAAGGCTAGTGATCACCGACGAATCCAAGTAAGTTCGTCTAC
Organism: Chatrabus melanurus; assembly: GCA_900302635.1. Classification (NCBI taxonomy): domain Eukaryota; kingdom Metazoa; phylum Chordata; class Actinopteri; order Batrachoidiformes; family Batrachoididae; genus Chatrabus; species Chatrabus melanurus. The sequence continues at coordinate 1,215 of OMMV01187487.1, read as the reverse complement.
GTTGGCTCAAACGCCTAGGCGTGACTGCGCCTTAACCACTAAGGCACCGTGCTGCCCGTCAACATTAATGAAAAATAAATAAATCAATAAAATTTCGCCTTACTGCTTCACCGTTTCACCTCAGGTAACTTTGGTGGCTGCTCCCTGCTGGCGCACTCTGACATGTTGGTGTAGATCTGTTAACTTGCCAGAACACCTCTCACTGCTCAGTCTGCTTTCTAAATAGGAGTGCACCATGTTCCAGCTCTTAAATGGGATCACAGATAGCACTCTGACTGGTTAATTTCATATTATGCCCAAAACATGCCATGATTCTAACCCCTGTGCACCCTGGACCGTATTTAGCACTCAGATTAAATGTGCATCATATATCATCAAGATGGGGCCCAGAGTGGGCATTACCTGGCAAAACATGGTTCCATTTTTTATGTAAGTAGGCGTTGTATTTTTGTTTTGATTATTTTAATTTTGTCTTGAATTAATTATACATTTTATTTAATAAATGAGGTTAAGTTATTATAATTATTGTTATTCATGTTTGTTTTACAACTAAGGAAGCTGTGCACTTCTGATTTCATCCACTAAATGTCATGCATGGTGGACCAGCAGGGGAGCATTACGTTTGGGTAGTTGAAGGAGTGACAGTGCAAACCCAGTCGTGTGTAATTCAGCATGTCCATCTCCTGCCCTCCACCCCCACCCCCAGTGCTCTAACATGGCCTTTGAAATAAAGGTGCCATGTGCCCTGTGAAGTTCATATGCCACTTTTCCACTGCCGGTATCTACTCGACTCGACTCGACTCGGCTCGTCTTGGCTCGGCTCGACTCGGCTCGACTTCGTTTTCCACTGCAATTGCATTTTTTCAATGTGGGCGGGTTCATCATAGCACGCATGCGCGAAAACTGCCGTGACGTATTTACCCACGCGACTCACTGAGGGCTACAGGACTATGATGTGACTTTTCTGTGGCTATGTCTCGAGACAAAATACGCTTGAAAAGAACAGGAGAGTTTGGGAAGCGATACAAGAGTATGACGCCGAAGACGAGAGGATACATGCCGCCAAGAGACAACATGTATGTGAGGTAAGCAACGGTCGCTAACGCTAGCTTGCTAGCTAGCTCCTACATACTAAATTCCAATGTAGGCTTCAATAGACAATTTACAATGTTTACCACATTCAGTCTGTAAAGATGTAATTCCGTTGCGAGCACA
>OMMV01187483.1:0-10381 GCA_900302635.1 Chatrabus melanurus | reverse complement strand
ATGCAGCTGAAGTTGGACTGCGGACTGGATTACCAGCTGTCGGCGTCTGGACTCCTCACCCTCACCATTTGCAGGACTTCAACACACGGCATCAGAGTCGACGTAGACGGATTGGGAAGATTGTGTGTTTATATATATATTTTGGACTCTCTGTGCATGTGTTATATCTCTTGTTGGACTTTGTACTTTGTATTTTTGTATTTCTGTCTCATTGATAGTATGGCCATAGCAGATGGTCCCCCCTCTGAGTCTGGTCTGCTTGAGGTTTCTTCCTATACTTATAAAACATCCAGGGAGTTTTTCCTTACCACTGTTGCCATTGTGCTTGCTCAGGGGGGTGAAGTGCCTTGGGGCGACTATGTTGTGATTTGGCGCTATATAAATAAACTGAATTGAATTGAATTGAATACAAGCAACTTGCTCGTTTGGTGTTTCGAGTGTTTCCAAACAGTGACTCATTTTCTAAGGCAATTTGTTCAAAGTGTCAAAAAAAAAGAAACAACCCTTGTGCTACTCAAGTCAAGTCTGGGAGCATGTGCTCATCCACGACACCACGGAACTGTCCTGGGCCCTGGATAGCAACCACCAGGCAGACAAATAACCATCTCTCTGCCACAGCCAGGTGAAGTGTGGGGGTCCACACGCTTCTCACCACATGTGAAATATTGTGGGACGAAGCTATAGGATTTCACTTTTTGTGGGGGGCAAAATCCCATTGCTCACTGCCCACAAGGTGTAGCTATCATCCTAAACCATTTTCTGAAGCAACTGGTTAATCAAACCTCTCATCTACAACTTTTGGAGGAGTGCAACTTGGAATTCATATTGGGACATGGGTGAAATCTTACTGACCACTGTCACCTAACCAACACTATTATAATGTTTTAAGCGTTTCAAAACACTGAATCACTTTCTGAACAGCAGCTATAAAATTTTGGCCATGTGACATGTTTCTCTGAGCATGATCCAGCAGGCAGTTGCCTCAGTGTTGAGGACCCCAGCAGCTGGAGAAAGAAAGCCAAGGGGACGCTCATGTTTCACCTGGCTGTGGCAGATAGATGGTTACTTTTGAGAGGTTGGGATGGATCAGATTTCTGCCTGGGTGGTTGCCATCCAGGACCCAAGACGGTTTTGTAGTGTTGCGGAAACGTAGCACAAGTGCATGCTCCCAAACCTGACCTGGTCTTACAGTATCCCTTTGCTTGTATCGCCCAGGGGGTGAACTATTTTGTTTACATCACTAGCAGTAATTCATCCAACTTTATAAACTCACCAAATACAGTATGATTTTTCCACCATGAGGGGGCAGGTTGGCCAACACTGTGTCGTATGTGAACTCTCCTGTTGTGACAGTGTGCAAAATTAAGATTGTTGCTTTTTTACCCGTAGCTCGCGTCTCCAATGTGGTGGCAACTTCCAACAGCACAGAGCTGTTGGAGTTCAGCACCCCTGTGAGTCTGTCCTGCTCTGCCTCTGGCTCATTCCTCTCCTTCCTCTGGCTAAATGACACCTCTGAAGTCACAGCCAGTGACAGAGTTCAGATCACTGATGGAGGTTCCTTACTCACGATAGTCAAAGTGACCCGCTATGACCAGGGACCGTTCAGATGTCAAGTGTCGAATCCTGCCAGCAATGGAATCAGTGAACCAATAATCCTCTCCATCAACTGTGAGTATCATACTCACCTTATAACTGAGTTGATTTGTTATTGCCAAAAAGTAATAGGTAATATATATAAGTGACTTTTCATTGTGGTTTGCTTTTTAATACCGAGGAAGTAATCTGTTAAAGTAGGGAAATAATGTAATCCATTCTGTCTTTAAAGCTTCACACCATTTTCTGTAATTAACACGATTTACTCATGATGCTCTTTTGCAGTCGGCCCAGAAAATATTAACTTGACGATATCTCCATCACGCGAGTACTACTACGAAGGCTCTGACATAACCCTGTCCTGCTCGGCTGCATCCAGTCCTCCTGCCCTGTGTCAGTGGTTCCTGAATGAAAGCCTGCTGGCTGAAACTGGACCAGAGCTCAAACTCTTCAACATCAAGATAAGTCAGAGTGGAAACTACAGCTGTCAGGCCTTCAACAGCAAAACTCTGAGAAAACAAACGTCTGAACCTTCAGCTGTCACTGTCATGCGAGGTAAGCTGGAGTCACTTATTTTTGTTATGGGCACAAATTAATTGCATCCAGAAGGAAATATGTTTGTATTCATATACGTGTTAGCTTCATTTTGAGTGGGTCAGTATTTCGATATATTTCAAAGCTAGTCGGAGCTTGAAGAATAATAATGTGTGTACTATTGCTAGATTTGGAGTCTGTGAGGACCAATGTCATGAATAAAATAGTGAATAGTGTCTTTTTACAAAAACAAAGAAGGTCTGGTTTTTACTTCACGTAGATACATATTTAGCGGTGACTGCAAGCAACATGGGCAGGCATATAGAGAAAATGTTGCATGGGCTTTTAAACAGCAGAGTTCATGAACAATAAAATATGTGAAATTATTTCCATAAAATTAGCCATTTTCCTACATATTAGTCTGGGCTGGAAATTCGATCTTGACCTTTGACCTCTGATGCAGTTGGACTATCACTATGTAGGCATGGGTTTGATTCCCAGTCACACTATCTGTCTGTGTCCGTATACAAGACACTTTCATCTGAATTGTTCCAGTCCACCCAGCTATAAATGGGTACCGGCATTGGCTGGGGAACAAACCTGCATCGGACTAGCGTCCTATCATACTGGAGCTCCTTCTTCTTCCATTTCTGGGTGCATCTCAGGCCGGCTTTACATTACAGTGCCACCAAAAGTTCTCGTGTTGAAGTGCAATCTTCATTCGCAGTTATCATGAAAGAACACAAGAACAATAAACGACCATCTTGGAGCGAACCATCCAACATCCAACACTGATTAACTGTTTTTGTTTTTTGCTCGTAGGTCATGTCTCAAATGTGGTGATAACTCCCAGCAGCACAGAACTGTTAGAGTTTAACAGCTCTGTCAGTCTGTCCTGCTCCTCATTTGGCTCCTCCCCCACTTACCTCTGGTTGAACGGCACTGCTGAGGTCACAGCCAGTGACAGAGTCCAGATCAGTGATAGAGGCTCCACGCTCACTATAGTCAATGTCACCCGCTATGACCAGGGACCGTTCAGATGTCAAGTATTCAATAGTTTCAACAATGACACCAGTGATGCTGTAATGCTCTCCATCAGCTGTGAGTTACTCCACCCTTTTATGTTACTATGCATGCAAAGCTAGAAGTTTAGTCAGAAGCCACTGGACTTCTTTTTCAGCCCACAAGAACCACTACATGCTCACAGTGTGATCTTACTCTGATCTTAGGGCAGTCTGTCCGCATCATTAGACTTGAAATAGCATGACATCATTATGAACCAGAGTTAATGCCATTTACTGTTTTCTTTTTTCTTGTGTTTATTCCCCATATGCTGCACTCTGAAGTTGGCCCAGAAAATATTAATTTGATGCACTCGCCATCCCAAGAATACTACAAGGAAGGCTCAAACATCAGCCTGAAGTGCTCAGCTGTGTCGAGACCTCCTGCCCTGTTCCAGTGGTTTCTTAATGGAGATCGGCTTCCTGACACTGGACCAGAGCTCAGACTGATGAACGTTCAGAGCAGTAACAGTGGAAACTACAGCTGTCAGGCTTTTAACAACAAAACTCTGAGATATCAAACATCTCAGCCCTCAGCTGTCACCATTCTGGGCAAGTTTTTTAAAAAATTATTTGTAACACATTTGACAGTTGTTAGTCAATCACATAATCATGTATAAAGTGTCTTTGGTATTATGACTCTCCTTGGGTACTGCTAGAATGACTTTATATCAAATAAGCTGTTCTTGGGACCAAGATGAGGTGTATTACTTGTGTTTTGAGGGATTGTCATTTGTGATAGTATGGCTATGTCACACACTTCCCTGAGAGTGATCCAGCATGCAGGAGCCTCAGTGCTGAGCACCACAGTAACTGGACGAGGCCAAGATGGTGTCCACGTATCACCTGGCTGCAGATAGATGGCTGCGCTCAGGAGATGGGGATGGACTCTTGTTCTGCCTCAGTGGTTGCCAATCGGGATCCAAAGGAGCAATATTTGGGACGCTACCTGTCTGTGTCTGTGGACAAGACACTTCATCTGCATTGTCTCAGTTGACCCAGCTGTAAACAGCTACCGGCCTTGGCTGGGAAAGGAAATTTCTTCCAGGGGACGTCATCTGCTTCATGCTACAAAATCCGGAGATGAACACCAGCACTGATGGGCCTCAGGCCTACATTAGACTTAGTTCTTGTTATTGAAATTCAGATCCACTATTAATCTGTGACATCATGACAGTGACTAAACTGAACATTTCTGCACTTTCCTCCACAGTTCCAGTGTCCCGTGTGGTTGTAACGTCAAATGCCACACAGTTGTTCGAGTTTAGCGGCTCCATCAGCTTGTCCTCCTCCTCCTCTGGCTCCTTGATCTCTTTCCAATGGTTGAATGACACCGCTGAGGTTACAACCAGTGACAGAATCCAGATCACTGATAGAGGCTCCACGCTGACTATACTCAATGTGACGCGCTATGACCAGGGACCATTCAGGTGCAACGTGTCTAATGCTGTCAGCAGTGAAACCAGCCAGTTTGTGAATCTCGTTATCTACCGTGAGTCTGTTTTTCTTGTTTCAAAAGGACAAGCAGATTATTCAAAGCGGCTCCAACACCCATTCCCAAAATCCAACCCTAAATCGTGACACCTCACAGGCAGTGTGTGCTAGAGCTCCAAATGCAGTACTGGGTGTTGGCATTTCTGTTACTGTCAAGTAAATGGATATAATACCTGGCTAACTATTATAATCATTTTTGTTAAATGAATAAACACTCCATACAACAAAGAATTAGACACATTGTTTGCAATAATGTGTCAAATTCATTCAATTGGAGACTCTGCTTCAGTGGACATTAAGACTGTGCCTAAATCAAACCTATATAGACTGTTAGGTCCCAAAATATGATACTATTTAGAATGTGAGAGCAAGATATACTGGATGTTGCATGCACAAGGTCAACATGCTGTGCAGTTAATTGAGATACCGAACAAAAAAGCAACATTATAATACATAAATATAATATATTTGTGCATTTCATTTCATTAAAGGTTCTATTTTATGCATGAAAAATATCTATCTGTGATACAAGAGTAAAATCTTTTGGATTGGTAAGCTATTAAATCCTAAATCAGAAAAAGTTGAGATGTTATGGAAAATGGAGGAAAAAAAGCATTGATTCTTACATTTACTTTGACTTCTATTTCATTGCAGACAGTATGAACCCAAGATATTTCATTTGTGTGGTCAACTTCATTTCATTTGTTAATATTCATTCATTCCCACATTTCAGACCTGCAACACATTCCAAAAAAAGTTGGGACGGGGCTAGTAATGAGGTAAATAAATAAATAAAAATGAAATAATGATGTTATTTCAAACAGATGATGTCAACAGGTGATTGTAATCATGATTTGGTACAAAAGCATTATCCATGAAAGGCTGATTCTTTGAGGAGCAAAGATGGACAGAGGATCTCTAGTTTGCCAAAAAATAAAATTATTGAAATGTTTGAAAACAATATCCTTCAAAGAAACATTGGAAGGGATTTGCATATTTCTCCCTCCACAGTGCATAATATTTTTAAACGATTCAAGGAATCTGGAGGAATTTCAGTGCGTAATGGGCAAGGGTGCAAGTCCAAGCTAAACACCTGTGATGTCCGATCTCTCAGATGGCACTGCATCAAGAACCGTCATTTATCAATAGCTGATATAACCACATGGGCAAGGGATTACTTTGAGAAACCTTTGTCAAGCACTACAATATGGAGCTACAGTCACAAATGTCACTTAAAACTTTACTGAACAAAAACAGAAGCCTTATGTTAACCTTGTCCACAAGCAGCAGTGACCTCTCTGGGCTTAGAGGCATCTGGGAAACATGTATTGTGGTCAGACGAATCAGAATTCCAGATCTTTTTTGGAAGAAATGGACGCCGTGTGCTCTGGAGCAAAGACGAAAAGGACAGACTGTTATCAGCAACAAGTCCAAAAGTCAGGATCTGTCATGGTATGGGATTATGTCAGCGTCCTTGACAAAGGTAATTTACACTTTTATGATGGCAGCATTAATGCAGAAAAGTACATTGAGATTTTAAAGCAACGTTTGCTGCCTTCGTACATGCATTTTTCAACAAGACGATGCAAAACCACATTCTGCACACATTTCAAAAGCATGGCTGCGGAAGAAGGGGTTATGGGTACTGGACTGGCCTGCCTGCAGTCCTGACCTGTCCCCAATAGAGAATGTGAGGAGAATTTTGCAATGAAAAATGGAACAACGATGACCCCTTACTGTTGCACACCTTAAGACATGTTTGCAGGAAGAATGGGACAAAATAACACCTGACATGCTTCAGCGTTTGGTATCTTCAATGCCAAAACATCTTTTAAATGTTTTGAGAACGAATGGCAACATCACAAAGTTGTAAATACTTTAGTGTCTCAACTTTTTTTGGAATGTGTTGTAGGCCTTAAATGTGGGGAATGGATATATATTGACAAATGAAGTGAAGTTGACCACACAAAACATGAAATTTCTTGGGTTCATACTGTCTGCAATGAAACAGAAATGGAAGAATCACTGCTTTTTCAACTTTTTTGATTTAGGGTTGTAGCTTTGCAGTGAAAATCAACAATAAATCATATTAAAACCCCTGGAACACTAACAATCTTAAATGTTTCAAGTAATCACAGGGACAAGCGACAGTCTACTGAGATCTGACTGTTGTGTCACGTTACAGATGGACCGGACCATGTGAAAATCATTGGACCGGACTCCGCACAAGTCAAGGATTACACGTTGCTTTACTGCTCCACTGCGTCTGTACCATCAGCAAAGTTCACGTGGCTTTTTAATGGTAGTCCAATGAAGGTTGACGGGGCTGTGCATGTCATACCGTCATGTAGCAGCTCTGATAGTGGGAAGTACACGTGCACTGCCAGGAACCCTGTCACGGGACTGAGCGAAACAGTGCATCACCAACTATCTGTTGTAGGTATGTGACAAAAAAAAGTAATTATAGAAGATGCTGTTGGATAATGACATGGAAACAGTGTGTTTTATCCATTTGGTTATATACCTAAGCCAAAAATCTCATTTTTATCAAAAATATAATGGTATGTTTTGAAAAATAAATTATATTCCTGTGCAACTCATAATTTCATTAAATTTTTTTTTCTAGATCAGTGTGATTGTATAGCTGCTGTTGGAACGGCTGCTTTCATAACTGCCTGCTGCTGTGTTGCTATTGCAGTCTTGTGTGCATTAATTGTCTTCTGTGTGATGAGGAGTAGAAGGTAAGTTTAACACAAGCTTTGATTCCTTTTAGAAAAAGCCATTATGTTGTCTGAATTTGTGTTTACCGTTTACAGAATGACATGACTGTTCTTAAATCAGATGCTGCAAAGAGTTGTCACCCTGTTGTCATATTACAAGTTTTTATTGCTTTATGACATCAAAGCAGAGTAAGAGCGCAGCCTGAGAGCGATTCACCAAGGCTGATAGTCCGCTCTTACATAATATCTGGATCCACATCCAAATCATGATTTAACCCTTTCAATACTGGGTTTTTTGGATGCTTATGTCCCAACAGGATACATGGGACATGTGTCCCGTTAGTACTGAAAGGGTTGAAGAAATTCCTGACAAATCAGATTTTTCAGACACCCTACCAGCTTAGAGGTCAGGTCTGGGAGCATGTGCTGGCATCTCCGCATCCACCACACCACAGAACTGCCCTGGGTCCTGGATGGCAACCACCTGGGCAGACAACCAGTCCATCCCCACCTTGCAAATGTAACTATCTATCTGTTGCAGCCAGGTGAAACGTGGGCATCTCCTTGGCCTTCTCTAACCACTGGGGCACTGAGGAAATCATACCGTACGTCAAACACTGAGGCACCCGCGTGCTGGATCATGCACAAAGAAATGTGCCACATAGTGAAAATGTCGTAGCTGACGTTCCCTCACAATGATACTTCACATTTGAATCTCCCTAATTAACCGCTAGTTTGACAAAAAGTCATTCCAGTGGCACCAAAGATCTTCCAAAGAGACCGAGTACCAAGTAGTAGTTATCTTAGATCACTGGTTAGTATCCAAGTCTCACAACCATATAGTAAGACAGGAAGCACCAGGACCCTAAAGACTTGGACCTTCCTTCTCCTGCAAAGGTCTCGACATTGCCAAACACCTCTGTCCAACGAGTCTGTAAGCTCTTCCCAGGCATGTCTCAAGCTCAAAGGCTGAGGAACCGGAGACATGAGGCATATTATCACACAAATCAATAATATTAAAGGGGTAACAATACTTATGCCACTCTATATGATTTGGTAATTTCTTGTTTTGCATTCATTTTAAAGAATATCATGTTTAGAATTATTATAGAAGCTGGCATTTTAATTTTATTTTTATTTTTATAAAACAAGTAAACAAAAGCTAAAGTATGTGAGTGCTTACACAGTTAACGCACACATACTGAGCACAAGACATACCAAATAATACGGTTGTATTAATTAACATGAGTTAATGCATTAATTGTGATTAACAAATGTTTAATTGATGCATAAATGCACTCTATGCTAAAAGAAGTAATAAACAACCCAGAGGTATTGCAATACTAACTGCAGATGCTAACTTTTTTGTTAAGACTGGTTTTGTTGTGTTAACATTTACAGTCTAATAAAAGAAAGTTCTTTCAGCTTCTCCCAATTTCAAATTGTTTTTGCATTACCACTCACTTTCGACTGCCTTTCTCCTTTGCTAATAGTGTTCTGCTGATTAATTGTCATTAATCTGTGTTAACATTATAATGAACATTACCTACTGATAAATGACAGCGCTCTGTGTCTTCCTGTAATTAATACAACTTTGTGTATACAGCCAAATATGGACAGTACTGTGTAAGCGTTGTTCAAATAATTGTTTGGATGATGAGTAGCACTTGACTAACAATGTCCTATTTATATTATTCAGAGTCAACAACAGTTATGTTCTACGTAAAAGAGGTTAGTACTCTTCTGAAATACAAGCTTATCTTCACTGAATAAATAAATAAATATGTAAAAGGGTAAAATCATGTGGAGTGAAATTGCATAATTAATCATGAAATTACACAAATCTCTACTTGTCCCACAGAAACACAATTAAGTAAGAAAGTGGAACATGAAGACTTGTACAAAATCACAGGAATAACTCGTAACAACTCAAGTCGATTGTAGTCTCAGGTGAGTTTATTATCTTGAAGAGAGTTTTCATTGTATTTTTCTGCATCATGCCTGCCATGATGAAGTGCTTGTTTTTTTTAAATGTGAGCTTATTTATTTGAATAACTTTACTTTGTAAGTTCTTTCATCATCTCCCCATTTCAACTCCAGGATATCTGATATGGATCTACATGTTGATTTGGCACAGATTTTGCAGCAGATGCCCTTCCTGACACAACTCCACGTTACATGGAGAATGGGCAGGGATGGCTTTGAACCGGGAACCTTCTGCACTGAAAGCGACTGCTTTAACCACTTGGCGGCCACACTGCACCGTTAACTTTACTTTGTAAGTTTACAAGACTACATCGTTTTGCAACCTCGTTTTAGCATTTAAGAATGACAGACACAAATAGCTTAACTCAATCCAAGTGTTTATTGACTTTCTCAGGAGTTACTCACAGCAGTAAAGAAATCTTGAACCGTTCTAGAACGGTTATTCTCTGGCATATAGTTCAGTTTCTATAGTCTTGAAATTGCAGCATGTAAATAAAGTATACACAGTAAAGTTAACGATGCAGTGTGGTGGCCAAGCAGTTAAGTGCGATGTCTATCAAAGCAGAAGGTTCTTGGTGCAAGGCCACCTCTGACCATTACACATATAATGTGGAATTGGGAGACAATGAAAGAACTTACGACGTAAAGTTAATGCAACCTGCTGCAAAAGACTTAAGTTTTTTTTCTACTTCAGGAACCATGCAGTTAAGTCAACTTGCTTTTTTGAGTTAGGTCATTAGTTCATTCAAAAGATAAGGCCTGAAGTTGAGACAACTTAAAAACCTTTCGCAGCTGGTTGTTACATTTTTAAGTTGACTCAACTTGTGATTTTTTACAGTGAAGATAACAGTTAATCAAAAGAGTTTGTCATCTTTCTATTGAAGTATAAACTTTTTCTCCCATAGGAAAACAAAAAGACAGAAGCGCACTGCAGACATCTTCAGCACTGTATATAAATATATATACATATATAGTACTGTGCAAAAGTTTTAG